>OX381712.1:71238707-71393201 GCA_947462335.1 Harmothoe impar | reverse complement strand
GCTGATCTTGTCAGTTTGGAAAAATAAATTTAACCTGTACACGTTGAACAGAAATGACCGGCATTCCCTAAAGCAAATGAGTTTGTAGTAGTGAAGAAATGATCTTTTGATTACAAACAATGATTCAATTAGTTTTGAAAGAATTACAAAATATATCTTGTTTATTAGCCATTTAAGAGGACCTTATAATATGACCAGTCACTGTACTCTTTTAATTATGCTCAATATGACAAACCAATTGCATTATTGGCAGTGAACTAAACATAATATGTCAAAGTGTGTTCGAGGACTTGTCATTGTTTGGTACGCTGCTACAATGATTCAACCACGCTTACACACACGCACTTCCATTTATAATTTGTATCTCACTATTCTCAGGGAGGATTCCTTATTGGAAATATTTGTTTAAATTTGATTTTCAATAAATAACCCAGAATACCTCAATTATTGAGCCAACTAAACTCTTACTAGAGTAGTTTGCTCAGGACGTAATACGGTATGTCAAATATGATTTAGAAGTCAAATAGTTGTGTGTGTAAGAACGCGTCCTGTGAGATGTTTGAACAGAAACATAGTAACAGACGTCACTTTAACACCGTGGTAGACATTATCCAGAACAGCTTCCCAGATTGACGACTGACTGAGATCATCAACGACTATTTACATTGTACAAATATAATCTGTCTGTCACTGCACAAATACCACCGTGTCATCCTGCAGAGATGCCACTCCCTGGTCAACATAAACAGGAAATCTCATCATTTTGGTCAATTCTGTAAGAAGTTGAACTAATTTCAATACAGAGGATCCAGCAAAACTGATTTTGGTCAATTCTCTGCAGAAAATAACACATTATTCAATACAGACACTCCAGCAAAACTAACTTTGGTCAATACTCTGTAGAAAATAAAACATAATTCCATACAGAAACTCCAGCAAAACTGTTTTTGGTTAATTCTCTGTAAGGAATCAACCTAATTCAATAGAGACTCTAGCAAAACAGATTTTGGTCAATTCTCTGTAAGGAATCAACCTTATTGAAGAGATTCATGCCAAAATATTGTGGTGAATTCTCTGAAGAAAAGAAGGCATAGTTCACCACAGAAATTCGAGCAAAAGAGATTTTGGTCAATTCTCAGTAGCAAATTCAACATAGTTCAATACAGAATTTGAGCAAAGTATCAAATATGAATTCCTGTAGAGATATGAAGAGTGGCATCTCTGTACAGTGTGGCGGTGGTGGCGCATGGAGACACTACTTCTAATTAGTTACATTATAACGGTCTCGCGGGTATAGAGTGAGACTGTCGTGTGGCCGAGCTCCACTCTGTCTAGTACAAAAGGTGCTATGTACACTATGTATAACAATAAGGTGTAGCTGCCTCCCCCTGGTGTGCAAGGTGGGAGTTAGAATTGCTTACCTTGGTCCTCAGCAGTAAAGGGCCAGGCACAATCTAGTTGGAAGATAATGCTGTGTGATATATTAAATGCATGTGGGCCATAGGGGCCTTGTTAGGGGGTGGGGAGGGGATGGAATAGGTGTTTGATTATTGCCCAGAGGTGAGTCAGTTGAGAAAGTGGTCAAGTTTGAGTTGGATGTTTATTTTTTATTCACTTCCTATTTGTGCGCGCGCAAACTACGGACGTCTCTCACGCATTTACTAAGCCTCTGGGGTGGAATTGAGTAGCACAGGGGTGTTCAGGGTGACTCAGGCTTCGCGTGGGTGGTCGAATTTTTAAGATCGGAGCATTTTTGAGTTTTTGCATTTCACGGCCCCCGCTAGCGGTTTTACTAGCAGGCCCAGCTCAAATGTGAAGTATTCACTGTGTGCAGGAGCCTTTGGCGGTCACATGGCTTTTTTCAGAAGTGAAATCGGACCATTATTAACGACAACAGAAATTATTTGCTATTTTTTCATCACCCCGGTTGCGACTACGGACCCCGCTAGCGGTTTTAGTAGTAACCGTAACTCGGATCTGAAGGGCTGAGTGTGTGCAGGAGCCTTTGGCGGTCACGTGGAATTTTTCAGAAGTGAAATCGGACCATTATTAACGACACCAGAAATTATTTTCATTTTTTTCATCAGCCCAGGTGCAACTACGGACCCTCCTAGCGGTTTTACTAGCGGTGCCAGCTTATATTTGAAGGGCTAAGTGTGTGCAGGAGCATTTGGCGGTCACATGGCATTTTTCAGAAGTGAAATCGGACCGGTATTAACGACAGCAGAAATCATTTGCTATTTTTTCATCACCCTGGTTGCGACTACGAACCGTGCTAGCGGTCTTAGCTTGGATTTGAAGGGCTGAGTGTGTGAAGGAGCCTTTGGGGGTCACGTAGCATTTTACAGAAGTGAATTTTTAGCGACAGCAGAAATTATTTTCTATTTTTTCAAAGTCTACTAACCCTCTGATTGGTGAAAACTATTTAATTTTGATAAATATTACCCATAGGTAGGGCCCCCATATGACAATCATGTCATCAGTTGATTTCTGAAGGCTAGACCGGAAAGACTTGATGTGCCAGCTAGGATGTGTTGTGGTTGCTATAGATAGATTAATTTGCTTAAAGTCCAAGTGTACAGTGGCGCCCCGGACTTATATTATCTTACCGGACATGCTGAAATGTATTTCCTGGCAGCCTAATGCAAACATCTGTGTCTTTTTACAATCATGATGCATTTGCATGAAAAAGAACAACAACTCATACAAATGTATCTATATTTCCGTCTTTATTGCAAAGAAAACTGTACAATGACTCAATAGACTTCAACTATTGAAATCAGCCACCTTGATCTTTTCATCGAGGGTCCCTATGTCAGTCCTACATTGACTTGTGCCGCAGCGATGTCCCTGACACCACCGGAACCACCAGTTTCTGTAGGACGCCTAGGTCAGCCTCCTTTTGACATTAATCGCTCTGCGGTAGGATACCTCGTATATCACATTCTGATTGATCACATCAACACAACACTGTCTGACAAAAGGTCGGTACCTGATCAAACGTGTTGTCACCTAACCTGTGTCATGTGTCACTACGTACAGGGGACAGGAGACTATGCTAACAGTTAAACACTAGCTCTCTTTACTTTCCAGATCTAAATACTTTGAAAAAGAAACCTGAGAGGTTTACTTACAAATACCACCGGAACTGAAGCTACTATTCATTCCACAGAGAGAAAGTTCTCTATTTACAAGGTTTGAGCAATTTTGGGGTTTGTCACTGGAGAGGTAGTGACCACAATGTCTCGTGTCCTACCTGCCGTACCCTTCACATTTGACCTTCAGGCACCACCCGCAAGCTGCACGCTCGCTGTATGTAGATGTGCACGCCATCTTAGACGCTGCACAACAACAAAGTATGTCATGATAAAAACACCAGGCTTTTATGGATATCGAGTTTAAACTCCACAACACTCTTCACCACGGTTCTACCAGCGTGTGGTGAACAGACGCGGTTGTTTTATATGCACAGCTTTACCTTTATAACACATGAAAAGGTCTTTGAATCAGCTGCCTCTGTAGGCACACTGGGATTTGTGGCTACCCCAAACCTGTTGTGTAGGAGCTGGGGCTCCTGGCTTGGGGCGGTCTTTCCACTTACAAGACGCATCTGAGAGTGTCTCTACTGGGTTAGTATTATTCTCCTCCCAGTTAGCTGGCACCAACAAAGCGGACCTAGCTCCGTAAAGCGTTGGTCAAAAGTCTTTGGTGCCATGTTAGGGACTGGACTAGGTGCCAGCAGCTATCGCTGTGCCCGCCAGGCGTCGTCCACTGCCGTCCTCCCGGACGGATCTTGGGGTCCTCACGTGAGGAGAATGCGTGGGTGCGGTCCCGGGGGGCGGGACCCGTATAAGGTATCTGTGCTTCACCCTGCTCCACACAGAGTGGTGTACGACAGATGTACCGAGTAGTAGCCTGCGCCTGCATCGTAACATCATCCCCAATGTTGTTGTTGCAGCAGCTACACCGGGCCCCCCCTGGGTACTCGCTGTCACCGCACGCTCTGCTGACGATGTGGCACCCCCGTGGTACGACTGAGGTGTGGGATGGCAGCTGATGCAGCTACGATGTACACACCAGGACGGGCTGCTGCACCCAGTGGCAGTCTGAGACAGTAGGAACATCTACAGCAACAAAGGAACCTACTACTCCTACTCTCAACTCATGGTAACAACTACTGTAGTCTTCACTGAACCATATAGGGTTTGTTGTAAACAAAGTATAATGATGGTACAACTGTCCGCCGTCACACTTATAGCAAACATAATGAACCTGTATTATGACTGAAACATTCCTGCTACTATAACATGTAGTACCAAACCAATAGAGGTTGGGCATCATCTAATACACTAGGGCTGGTGAAAACAGGACTATTCTGCTGATACATAATGTAACAATATATGAGTAACTCTAAAAACAAGGTGTCTTATGAACCACACTACATAACAACAAGGAAACCTTATCTACAGATTTTTGCAATATTTTTCTGTTTTAGTTAACCCCTAAGGGTTAGCTGGGTACATAAATGATGTCTCAGGGTATATATATGTGAACTTATACAATATATGTGTTAACACCTTGAAAGCTGCTGTGCTGTTCTCAATTTAACCCTTGAAGAGGGCACATTTCTTTGACATGATGCAGGAATAGAGCCCTGGGGAGAAACTGAACAATGTTGTTTGGACCCTACAGGGTTGATAAAGACTCTGAAGGGTCAGTTTCTCCCAGCACAATGTTGGTGCATCAAGACAACAATTGAACCATGAGGTATCAATCAGTTCTCAAAAAGCTAATGTCTGAAACCAAATGGACCGATACACTATGGACGGCATATACAGTGTTTTAAATAAGTATACACCAAAGAACATACCAACAGAGGCATCATATCCATCTAGATACATCAGAAGCCATGTTGAAATTGATCTGTCCAGATCCAACTTACAACTATAAAATACCATGGATAAGATATATACATCGTCAAAATGCTGATCTTGTCAGTTTGGAAAAATAAATTTAACCTGTACACGTTGAACAGAAATGACCGGCATTCCCTAAAGCAAATGAGTTTGTAGTAGTGAAGAAATGATCTTTTGATTACAAACAATGATTCAATTAGTTTTGAAAGAATTACAAAATATATCTTGTTCATTAGCCTTTCAAGAGGACCTTATAATATGACCAGTCACTGTACTCTTTTAATTATGCTCAATATGACAAACCAATTGCATTATTGGCAGTGAACTAAACATAATATGTCAAAGTGTGTTCGAGGACTTGTCATTGTTTGGTACGCTGCTACAATGATTCAACCACGCTTACACACACGCACTTCCATTTATAATTTGTATCTCACTATTCTCAGGGAGGATTCCTTATTGGAAATATTTGTTTAAATTTGATTTTCAATAAATAACCCAGAATACCTCAATTATTGAGCCAACTAAACTCTTACTAGAGTAGTTTGCTCAGGACGTAATACGGTATGTCAAATATGGACACAGAATGATTTAGAAGTCAAATAGTTGTGTGTGTAAGAACGCGTCCTGTGAGATGTTTGAACAGAAACATAGTAACAGACGTCACTTTAACACTGTGGTAGACATTATCCAGAACACCTTCCCAGATTGACGACTGACTGAGATCATCAACGACTATTTACATTGTACAAATATAATCTGTCTGCCACTGCACACATACCACCGTGTCATCCTGCAGAGATGCCACTCCCTGGTCAACATAAACAGGAAATCTCATCATTTTGGTCAATTCTGTAAGAAGTTGAACTTATTTCAATACAGAGCATCCAGCAAAACAGTTGTTGGTCAATTCTATGTAGGGAATCAAACATAATTCAATATGGAGATTCCAATAAAACAGATTTTGGTCAATTCTCTGAAGGGAATCAAACTTATTCAATACAGGGATTCCAGCAAAACTGATTTTGGTCAATACTCTGTAGAAAATAAAACATAATTCAATACAGAAACTCCAGCAAAACTGTTTTTGGTCAATTCTCTGTAAGGAACTAACCTAATTCAATAGACTCTAGCAAAACAGTTTTTGGTCAATTCTCTGTAAGGAATCAACCTGATTCAAGAGATTCAAGCCAAAATATTGCGGTGAATTCTCTGAAGGAAAGAAGGCATAATTCAATACAGAAATTCGAGCAAAAGAGATTTTGGTCAATTCTCAGTAGCAAATTCAATATAGTTCAATACAGAATTTGAGCAAAGTATCAAATATGAATTCCTGTACAGATATGAAGAGTGGCGTCTCTGTACAGTGTGGCGGTGGTGGCGCGTGGAGACACTACATCTAATTAGTTACATTATAACGGTCTCGCGGGTATAGAGTGAGACTGTTGTGTGGCCGAGCTCCACTCTGTCCAGTACAAAAGGTGCTATGTACACTATGTCTAACAATAAGGTGTAGCTGCCTCCCCCTGGTGTACAAGGTGGGAGTTAGAATTGCTTACCTTGGTCCTCAGCAGTAAAGGGCCAGGCACAATCTAGTTGGAAGATAATGCTGTGTGATATTATTAAATGCATGTGGGCCATAGCGGCCTTGTTAGGGGGTGGGGAGGGGATGGAATAGGTGTTTGATTATTGCCCAGAGGTGAGTCAGTTGAGAAAGTGGTCAAGTTTGAGTGGGATGTTTATTTTTTATTCACTTCCTATTTGTGCGCGCGCAAACTACGGACGTCTCTCACGCATTTACTAAGCCTCTGGGGTGGAATTGAGTAGCACAGGGGTGTTCAGGGTGACTCAGGCTTCGCGTGGGTGGTCGAATTTTTAAGATCGGAGCATTTTTGAGATTTTGCATTTCACGGCCCCCGCTAGCGGTTTTACTAGCAGGCCCAGCTCAAATGTCAAGTATTGACTGTGTGCAGGAGCCTTTGGCGGTCACATGGCTTTTTTCAGAAGTGAAATCGGACCATTATTAACGACAACAGAAATTATTTGCTATTTTTTCATCACCCCGGTTGCGACTACGGACCCCGCTAGCGGTTTTAGTAGTAACCGTAACTCGGATCTGAAGGGCTGAGTGTGTGCAGGAGCCTTTGGCGGTCACGTGGAATTTTTCAGAAGTGAAATCGGACCATTATTAACGACACCAGAAATTATTTTCATTTTTTTCATCAGCCCAGGTGCAACTACGGACCCTCCTAGCGGTTTTACTAGCGGTCCCAGCTTATATTTGAAGGGCTAAGTGTGTGCAGGAGCCTTTGGCGGTCACATGGCATTTTTCAGAAGTGAAGTCGGACCGTTATTAACGACAGCAGAAATCATTTGCTATTTTTTCATCACCCTGGTTGCGACTACGAACCGTGCTAGCGGTCTTAGCTTGGATTTGAAGGGCTGAGTGTGTGAAGGAGCCTTTGGGGGTCACGTAGCATTTTACAGAAGTGAATTTTTAGCGACAGCAGAAATTATTTTCTATTTTTTCAAAGTCTACTAACCCTCTGATTGGTGAAAACTATTTAATTTTGATAAATATTACCCATAGGTAGGGCCCCCATATGACAATCATGTCATCAGTTGATTTCTGAAGGCTAGACCGGAAAGACTTGATGTGCCAGCTAGGATGTGTTGTGGTTGCTATAGATAGATTAATTTGCTTAAAGTCCAAGTGTACAGTGGCGCCCCGGACTTATATTATCTTACCGGACATGCTGAAATGTATTTCCTGGCAGCCTAATGCAAACATCTGTGTCTTTTTACAATCATGATGCATTTGCATGAAAAAGAACAACAACTCATACAAATGTATCTATATTTCCGTCTTTATTGCAAAGAAAACTGTACAATGACTCAATAGACTTCAACTATTGAAATCAGCCACCTTGATCTTTTCATCGAGGGTCCCTATGTCAGTCCTACATTGACTTGTGCCGCAGCGATGTCCCTGACACCACCGTAACCACCAGTTTCTGTAGGACGCCTAGGTCAGCCTCCTTTTGACTGTAATCGCTCTGCGGTAGGATACCTCGTATATCACATTCTGATTGATCACATCAACACAACACTGTCTGACAAAAGGTCGGTACCTGATCAAACGTGTTGTCACCTAACCTGTGTCATGTGTCACTACGTACAGGGGACAGGAGACTATGCTAACAGTTAAACACTAGCTCTCTTTACTTTCCAGATCTAAATACTTTGAAAAAGAAACCTGAGAGGTTTACTTACAAATACCACCGGAACTGAAGCTACTATTCATTCCGCAGAGAGAAAGTTCTCTATTTACAAGGTTTGAGCAATTTTGGGGTTTGTCACTGGAGAGGTAGTGACCACAATGTCTCGTGTCCTACCTGCCGTACCCTTCACATTTGACCTTCAGGCACCACCCGCAAGCTGCACGCTCGCTGTATGTAGATGTGCACGCCATCTTAGACGCTGCACAACAACAAAGTATGTCATGATAAAAACACCAGGCTTTTATGGATATCGAGTTTAAACTCCACAACACTCTTCACCACGGTTCTACCAGCGTGTGGTGAACAGACGCGGTTGTTTTATATGCACAGCTTTACCTTTATAACACATGAAAAGGTCTTTGAATCAGCTGCCTCTGTAGGCACACTGGGATTTGTGGCTACCCCAAACCTGTCGTGTAGGAGCTGGGGCTCCTGGCTTGGGGCGGTCTTTCCACTTACAAGACGCATCTGAGAGTGTCTCTACTGGGTTAGTATTATTCTCCTCCCAGTTAGCTGGCACCAACAAAGCGGACCTAGCTCCGTAAAGCGTTGGTCAAAAGTCTTTGGTGCCATGTTAGGGACTGGACTAGGTGCCAGCAGCTATCGCTGTGCCCGCCAGGCGTCGTCCACTGCCGTCCTCCCGGACGGATCTTGGGGTCCTCACGTGAGGAGAATGCGTGGGTGCGGTCCCGGGGGGCGGGACCCGTATAAGGTATCTGTGCTTCACCCTGCTCCACACAGAGTGGTGTACGACAGATGTACTGAGTAGTAGCCTGCGCCTGCATCGTAACATCATCCCTAATGTTGTTGTTGCAGCAGCTACACCGGGCCCCCCCTGGGTACTCGCTGTCACCGCACGCTCTGCTGACGATGTGGCACCCCCGTGGTACGACTGAGGTGTGGGATGGCAGCTGATGCAGCTACGATGTACACACCAGGACGGGCTGCTGCACCCAGTGGCAGTCTGAGACAGTAGGAACATCTACAGCAACAAAGGAACCTACTACTCCTACTCTCAACTCATGGTAACAACTACTGTAGTCTTCACTGAACCATATAGGGTTTGTTGTAAACAAAGTATAATGATGGTACAACTGTCCGCCGTCACACTTATAGCAAACATAATGAACCTGTATTATGACTGAAACATTCCTGCTACTATAACATGTAGTACCAAACCAATAGAGGTTGGGCATCATCTAATACACTAGGGCTGGTGAAAACAGGACTATTCTGCTGATACATAATGTAACAATATATGAGTAACTCTAAAAACAAGGTGTCTTATGAACCACACTACCTAACAACAAGGAAACCTTATCTACAGATTTTTGCAAGATTTTTCTGTTTTAGTTAACCCCTAAGGGTTAGCTGGGTACATAAATGATGTCTCAGGGTATATATATGTGAACTTATACAATATATGTGTTAACACCTTGAAAGCTGCTGTGCTGTTCTCAATTTAACCCTTGAAGAGGGCACATTTCTTTGACATGATGCAGGAATAGAGCCCTGGGGAGAAACTGAACAATGCTGTTTGGACCCTACAGGGTTGATAAAGACTCTGAAGGGTCAGTTTCTCCCAGCACAATGTTGGTGCATCAAGACAACAATTGAACCATGAGGTATCAATCAGTTCTCAAAAAGCTAATGTCTGAAACCAAATGGACCGATACACTATGGACGGCATATACAGTGTTTTAAATAAGTATACACCAAAGAACAAACCAACAAGAAGCATCATATCCATCTAGATACATCAGAAGCCATGTTGAGATTGATCTGTCCAGATCCAACTTACAACTATAAAATACCATGGATAAGATATTTACATCGTCAAAATGCTGATCTTGTCAGTTTGGAAAAATAAATTTAACCTGTACACGTTGAACAGAAATGACCGGCATTCCCTAAAGCAAATGAGTTTGTAGTAGTGAAGAAATGATCTTTTGATTACAAACAATGATTCAATTAGTTTTGAAAGAATTACAAAATATATCTGGTTCATTAGCCTTTCAAGAGGACCTTATAATATGACCAGTCACTGTACTCTTTTAATTATGCTCAATATGACAAACCAATTGCATTATTGGCAGTGAACTAAACATAATATGTCAAAGTGTGTCTGAGGACTTGTCATTGTTTGGTACGCTGCTACAATGATTCAACCACGCTTACACACACGCACTTCCATTTATAATTTGTACCTCACTATTCTCAGGGAGGATTCCTTATTGGAAATATTTGTTTAAATTTGATTTTCAATAAATAACCCAGAATACCTCAATTATTGAGCCAGCTAAACTCTTACTAGAGTAGTTTGCTCAGGACGTAATACGGTATGTCAAATATGGACACAGAATAATTTAGAAGTAAAATAGTTGTGTGTGTAAGAACGCATCCTGTGAGATGTTTGAACAGAAACGTAGTAACAGACGTCACTTAAACACTGTGGTAGACATTATCCAGAACACCTTCCCAGATTGACGACTGACTGAGATCATCAATGACTATTTACATTGTACAAATATAATCTGTCTGCCACTGCACATATACCACCGTGTCATCCTGCAGAGATGCCACTCCCTGGTCAACATAAACAGGAAATCTCATCATTTTTGTCAATTCTGTAAGAAGTTGAACTAATTTCAATACAGAGCATCCAGCAAAACTGATTATGGTCAATTCTCTGCAGAAAATAACACATTATGCAATACAGACACTCCAGCAAAACTAACTTTGGTCAATTCTCTGTAGAAAATAAAACATAATGCAATACAGAAACCCCTACAAAACAGTGTTTGGTCAATTCTGTGTAGGTTATCAACCTTATTCAATACAGAGCATCCAGCTAAACAGTTTTTGGTCAATTTTATGTAGGGAATCAAACACAATTCAATATGGCGATTCCAGTAAAACAGATTTTGGTCAATTCTCTGAAGGGAATCAAACTTATTCAATACAGGGATTCCAGCAAAACAGATTTTGGTCAATACTCTGTAGAAAATAAAACATAATTCAATACAGAAACTCCAGCAAAACTGTTTTTGGTCAATTCTCTGTAAGGAACCAACCTAATTCAATAGACTCTAGCAAAACAGTTTTTGGTCAATTCTCTGTAAGGAATCAACCTGATTCAAGAGATTCAAGCCAAAATATTGCGGTGAATTCTTTGAAGGAAAGAAGGCACAATTCAATACAGAAATTCAAGCAAAAGAGATTTTGGTCAATTCTCAGAAGCAAATTCAACATAGTTCAATACAGAAATTGAGCAAAGTATCAAATATGAATTCCTATAGATAGGAAGAGTGGCGTCTCTGTACAGTGTGGCGGTGGTGGCGCATGGAGACGCTACTTCTAATTAGTTACATTATAACGGTCTCACGGGTATAGAGTGAGACTGTCGTGTGGCCGAGGTCCACTCTGTCTAGTACAAAAGGTACTATGTACACTATGTATAAAAATAAGGTGTAGCTGCCTCCCCCTGGTGTGCAAGGTGGGAGTTAGAATTGCTTACCTTGGTCCTCAGCAGTAAAGGGCCAGGCACAATCTAGTTGGAAGATAATGCTGTGTGATATATTAAATGCATGTGGGCCATAGGGGCCTTGTAAGGGGGTGGGGAGGGGATGGAATACGTGTTTGATTATTGCCCAGAGGTGAGTCAGTTGAGAAAGTGGTCAAGTTTGAGTTGGATGTTTATTTTTTATTCACTTCCTATTTGTGCGCGCGCAAACTACGGACGTCTCTCACGCATTTACTAAGCCTCTGGGGTGGAATTGAGTAGCACAGGGGTGTTCAGGGTGACTCAGGCTTCGCGTGGGTGGTCGAATTTTTAAGATCGGAGCATTTTTGAGTTTTTGCATTTCACGGCCCCCGCTAGCGGTTTTACTAGCAGGCCCAGCTCGAATGTGAAGTATTGACTGTGTGCAGGAGCCTTTGGCGGTCACATGGCTTTTTTCAGAAGTGAAATCGGACCATTATTAACGACAACAGAAATTATTTGCTATTTTTTCATCACCCCGGTTGCGACTACGGACCCCGCTAGCGGTTTTAGTAGTAACCGTAACTCGGATCTGAAGGGCTGAGTGTGTGCAGGAGCCTTTGGCGGTCACGTAGCATTTTACAGAAGTGAAATCGGACCATTTTTAGCGACAGCAGAAATTAATTTCTATTTTTTCAAAGTCTACTAACTGTAACGGGTTGACTATAAAGTCTAACTGTTATTGTTGTATATCTATTGTATGTTGTATGATGTAAGACAACACGGTTCTATTGTGTTTAATAACTGTTTTATTCATCTAACTAGTGTCGTCGGTTCGTTACATACACCGACTCCTCTAGTTCGGTTATCTATACGGTAGTGTACCGGTACCACCTTCGGTTACCGTCGGTAGTTGTTACATAAGCATTTTACATAACTAAACCTAACAGGTGGCGCTGCTAGTACGGTCACGTGGCTATGCAGCGCTGTATATAAGACGGCTACTTCTCCATTGGAAGTCAGTCAGGTTTGGGACTGTCGTGACATGACCACCCTGTGCTCACGGGCTTAACTCTATGCTATAGGGTTGCCCCACTGTATTATATATCTGTTCTGATCTTGTATATCCGCTGGTTATACTTGTACTATAATACCCAAGAGTTACCTTTACAATAAAGTCGCCGTATATTAAAGTCTAATTTACCTTGTCTGGTTTTTGTACTCAAGTGTTACATACGTAGTAAGAGACCAACTACATTGGTGCCGTGACCACTTGATCGAACCGACCATTGATAGGGTATTAAATAGACTTACAGTATATGGATTACCTATACGATTTTGTCAGCTCGTTCAGCGGCAGGACTAAAACCCCTGCTGAGGAACGTGAAGAAGCCGTACAGAATGTACGCTTCTTCACAGGCAAATCCAATAGGGGGGAGAGCCGGGCAGCCTTGGAGGTGCCCGGTGACGACCTCTCCCAAGAAGCAATAGGTGATCCTATTGTGGAAGCCTTTACCAGAGGGGAGGATGGGGAGCAATCTCCAATCCCGGGACCCTTTGATATAAGCTCCAGGAGATCGTTGGACTCCCTTTCCACGAATCTTTTCTGTCCTGAGGGTCAGAAAATACCGGGTAGAGAGCCTAAAACTCTCGGCCCAGCTGCCTTCGGTTCTACACCGACGGTAGCAGATCCTTCATTGGATCCAGACACGTCGGTTTTCACTGATGGTGCCACTCCTACACCGAACGGTATGGGGGGTGGCGGGCTATCAAAGAAGACTAATGTGGCAACAGAAGCTCCTGGTAAGGAGTATCCACCAGCAGTAGATGAGCCATCCAGTTTACCACTGGATGGGGACCTACTAGCTGCCATGGGTATTCCCACCAGGAAAACTGAGTTGCATGAGCTCGCGGAAGCCCGGAAGGAACTTGCTTCCATCAATCAAACTAGGAAGTTATTCCTAAGGGAGGTTGATGAGAAGAAAAGGTTCCTGCTGGAACTCCAGAACGAGATGGCTTCCCACAAGGTGGAGGTTGACAAACTTTTGCACCAGAGGGTGTCTGGCGAATGTGAGGTTGCAAGCTTAACTTCCTTGGGAAAGGATTTGAGCACGCAGCTCCACTTAGCCAGACAAGACCTCGCAAGCCTAAGACAAGTCAATCATGACCTGAAGACGAAGTCGGAGCAAGTACCACCACCTACCACGGTGGTATCTCCAGTCGTACCCGTACCCAATGTGTACACGACAGTGACACCTTCAAGTGTCCCGCCGCTAGTACACACCACGGTAACAGGTATGACACCTCAGATGGGGGCTAGCTATCTACAGACTCCGGTCTGTGGTGGCGCCTTTGGAGGCACGGCAACACCTCCAGGGTACACCCACCCATCTACTGGTTCAACGATGTTGAACCAACAGCAGACCATGGTCTCAGTTCCAGTACCGAAACCCAGAGCTAGACAGGGCTTAACTCCTGTCCAGCGGGCTAAGTACGACCGGAACCCGGCTATTGAGAAGCTGGGGACAGACATCGTCCCGCGGGACATCGATGAACTGGATGAACGGTATGCTCCTTTCAACTTTGGGGAGATCAAACATCCTGATGCAGCCCGTCAAAAGGCCATCGATATTCCGCCTTTCACAGGGTCGCCACCCTGGAGAAAGTACAAAGTTCGGTTCAAGGCTATTGTGGAGAGCAATCGCTGGAACAATCAGCAAGCGCTGGTTGCTCTGAAGCAGGCACTCTGCAACGGGCCAGGTGAACCAGCCCTTTTGGCGTTCGAGAGAGTGAAGATCAAGACATTGAGCTCACTTTAAGAAACAGCTGAATGGGCGATTGGGAAGATTGGTGAGCATGACCCAAGGACTCAGCTGCTCAAACGTGTCCAACGCAAGGACGAGCATCTGAGATCCTACGGATTTGCCCTACAAGAACTGATATCCGAGTGTTATCAGGGATGTAGACCTGACACCCCCACTGTCATCCAGAAGTTAACCTCCAGGTTTGTCAATGGAGTCAGAGACACCAATCTCCAGGCATATCTGCGGGAGAAATGGCAGCCGGACTTATCTCTAGCTGACCTTTTTGACCATGCAGATGTGTATGACACCAAACAGGCTGTTTTTCCTAGTGGAGGAGTGTCAGCAGCTCCATCTGTAGCCCCGAAAGGAGCTCAGGTGGTAGAGGCCGCCACAAAACCACCTAAGAAAAAACAGCCCGCCTCCGAGGAGGTGGCGGCAGTAATGCCTGACAGGGACATGGAAAAGATGATTGAGGGTTTGTTGCGGAAGCACTTAGAAAAGAGCTCTGCGTCCACTTCTGATTCTGGATCTGGAAAGAGAAGGAAAAAGAAGAAAAAGGACACGAAACCTCAGCCATGTAGACGCTGTCAAAAGATGGGTCATTGGGCTAGCGAATGCAAAGCCCCTGCACCCGTCGCTGCTAAAACCGAAAAGGAGACGGAAAACTGAATGGGGCCCATCCTCTTGGCAAGGATGGCGCCCCCACAGTTAGCCATGCCTGTAAGGGATTAGTAGACGGTGTTAACTCTTCCATGAACCAAGGCCGCGCAGAGGCAGAAGGGTCTGTACAACCTGTAAGCGTCTGGCAAGGCGGGGCTGGCAAGGACGAACGGAATCCGGAGGATTCTGTAGTCGCTGGCTTAGAGGAGTCTTGGTTAGAATCAATTGCCCAGAGCAGTGTGATTCAAGACTCCCCGAGCGACCCGTGTTGGGATTATCTCCTGACAAAAGGGGTTGCTATGGATGGAGGGGGAAGCCCGATGCTGACCTCTGAGTGTGTCCCTTTACGGGGACAGCGTTGGTACCTGAGTCTGGTTATTTCCGGGACGCGTGGTGAATTTTTGGTCGACACGGGTGCATCTCACACCTTGGTCGATCGTAAATTCATGGCCCGTCTTTGCAACCAGCCCGAAGCTCCGCTACTGGGAGTAAAGGCTCGGACTGCTACGGGAGATAGTATGCAGACTTATGGCAGAACTGTAAAACCTATGTTGGTCGATGGCAAGACATACTGGATATGTCCAACCATCACCGACATCACTGATGATGGCATACTGGGGATGGACTTTGCTGCTCTTTACGGGGTAACAATGAACACTGCAACAGGCCGACTTCAGATTAAACATCCTTATAAACAATCTGTACAGTGCGTTTTAAGGAATGGTTCTTCTGTGGCGTCAGTGGCACAAGACACAAAGTTGGCAGCAGGACATGTATCCGATGTCCTAGTCAGCTGCGTGGGAGTGCAGGCCAAACGGCCGGGAATGTTTGAACCAGAAGATCAAAAGCTCTCTGAGTTAGGCCTTGCTGGCTATCATACTTACCTGGCCAACGCTCGTTGGGGGGTGATACCGATTTGTAACTCGAGTAGTAGAGAAATCACTCTACGAAAAGGGACGCCTATTGGTAATACTACGCGAGCATATGGGGTAGACTCACTAACTACGGACTTTGTGGAAGTAGGTGTGGTAGCGGGAGACTCTTCCCACGAAGAGGCTCTAGCTAAATCCAACCTACCGAAACATCTAAGGTCTCTGTTGTGTGAGTCACACCTCACAACCCTAGAGAGCGAAATGGTGGCACATGAGCTGTCGGAGTTATCTGACGCCTTTGCGCAACCAGGAGATCCTCTAGGGCGTACCAATACGGTACAACACCGGGTTGACACTGGGGACGCGCTTCCCAGTAGAATCCCCTACCGTCGGTTACCCATGGCTAAAAAAAGTGCTATGGAGGCTGAGGTAGAAAAGATGTTGGATGAAGATGTGATTCAACCTAGTGAGAGTCCATGGTCAAGTCCTGTGGTGATGGTCACCAAGAAGGATGGTTCCTGTCGATTTTGCATCGACTATAGGAAGTTGAACGGACTCACTAGGAAGAATGCATATCCTCTACCTCGGATAGATGAATGTGTGGAATCTCTGGGTGGGGCGAAATGGTTCTGTACACTAGATTTACAATCTGGTTATTGGCAGATCGGCATGGACCCCCGGGACCGAGAAAAAACCACATTTTCTACCCATATGGGACTATTTGAGTTCAACGTCATGCCATTTGGGCTATGCAATGCCCCGGCAACCTTCGAGGCAATGATGGAAACCATGTTACGGGGTTTACTTTGGAAGAAGTGCCTAGTATACTTGGACGACATCATCGTCTTCGGTGGTTCTGTGGAGGAAACTCTACAGAACCTCCAAGCTGTGCTGAAACGCATCTTATCATATGGTCTGAAATTGAAACCTTCAAAGTGCAAGCTTTTTAGGAAATCAGTTGAATACCTAGGTAGAATTGTTTCTGAACATGGCATCATGGCTGATCCTCATAAGATCGAAGTGGTACAGAACTGGCCTCGTCCGATGGACACGAAGGAGATACGCTCTTTCATCGGGTTTTGTTCATACTACAGAGATTTTATACCTGGATTCTCGAGAGTCGCAGCTCCCTTACAAGAGCTGATGATTGGAGAGAAGAAGGCTAAGGCTAAGATAGTCTGGTCTCCAGCCGCAGAACAGTCTTTCAGTGAGTTAAAGAGACTCTTCTTAGAAACACCTGTTTTGCACTACCCTGCACCTGTTGGTAAGTTCATCTTGGACACTGATGCTTCTAATACAAGTATTGGTGCTGCCTTGTCGCAGATCCAGGATGGGCGAGAAGTGCCGCTGGCATTTTCGTCCAACAGTTTAAGCAAAACACAACGTAACTACTGCACAACCAAGCTTGAACTCTTGGCAGTGGTGGTTTACACAAAAAAGTACAGACATTTCCTATATGGTGGGAATTATCTCGTACGGACGGATCATTCATCTCTGCAGTGGCTCCTTAACTTCAAGGACGCTGAGGGGATGATGGGTAGATGGTTGAACCACCTCTCTGAGTTTGGCATGACAAATGAGCATATCATACACAGGAGTGGAGTAGATCATGTGAATGCGGACAGCTTGTCCCGCTATCCTATCCGGAACTGTCACCGTGTAGATTGCCGAGACTGTGGGTCTCACAATGCAGTGATTGCGTCTGTGGGTGCGAAAGTTCCTAACTGGACGTTAAATCACTTGAAGGATGAGCAGCTTGCGGATCCGGCTATTTCGAGGGTGTACTCCTTGAAGTTGTTGGGCCTGTCCAAGCCTGTTTGCCCCGCACTTTCGCTGGAATGTAAAGAAGTTAGACAACTGTTAGCTCAGTGGGATAATCTTTTTATACGGAACAGTGTATTGTGCCGCTGGAGGGTGCAACCTGGCAGGAAGAGAACAGCTCAGTCTGTAGTGCCTTTGTCACTCAGACTACAGTTGCTCAATTACTGTCATGGCCACCGAACTTCAGCACACTTTGGCAGACAACGGACTGAGGCAAAGATTAAGAGTAGATATTACTGGCCTGGTATGACTTTGGACATACGGCGTTGGGTGAAACAATGTCCCCAATGCTGTTTATCAAAGCCTGGACCTGGTATTGGTAAACTACCTCTAAGTCAAGAGCTATTCGGTGTTCGATTTGCCCGGATCGCTGTTGATATCATTAGTGGTTTCAACACGACCCCCCGTGGGAATACCTGTATGATGGTGGTACAGGACTACTATACCAAGTATGTCCAAGTATATCCGATGGTAAATCATACGGCTGTTACCTGCGCAGAAGCACTTTTCGAGAATTGGATCCTCACGTGGGGAGGTCCTTTAATGCTTCACTCCGACCAGGGTCGTGAGTTTGAATCTCGACTGTGGGCAGAACTGTGTAGTAAAATACACATCTGCAAGACGCATACGAACCCCTACCGACCTCAATCGGATGGTATGGTGGAACGTTTCAATCGGACGTTGATCCAATGTCTCACGACAATGGTTAATGAGCACCGGGATGATTGGGATGAGCACGCTCGCTATATCTCCCATGCTTACAATGCTACCGAACATGCGTCGACGGGCTGTACGCCTAATATGCTCGTAATGGGTGAAGACATAGTCATGCCTAGTGACATGGTCTATGGAGTGCAGGGACACCAGCTCAAGCAACCCTGCACAGTGATGTTTGTTGAATCACTTCGACAATCATTACGCGAGTCCTATGGAGTAGTAAGGGACAACTTGGAAAAATCTGCTAGTTTGCAGAAGGTGGGCTATGACACGGGCCTTAAACTCCGCCAATTCAAGGTGGGGGTTAAGGTCGCGAGATTTAGCACACCAAATTCCAAAGTCAAGACCCTGTACTCCTGGGATGGTCCGCATACGGTTACTATGGTGGTGAGTGAAACTACTGTAGTAATACGGTTGCAAAAAGGGACTCTCACTAAATCACATGTGGCTAGACTCCGACCTTGGTATGGAGTTCCATATATAGATGACGGTGAAGATTCCCTCGGTGCTGGTCGAGTACCAGCACCAACCGACCCTACGCTACCGAAGATACCGAAGGCAGGACCAACGGTCATACCGTCGGTACCGACGGTAGCGCGCCGAAGGGGTCGTCCTAGGAAATTACCGGTTGAACCACAGTCGTGTGTTACCAAGCCCAAGCGCGGTAGGCCTCGTAAAAAAGGGTCAGCTGTGCGTAAAGGACTAACCGTAGACACCGGTAAACAAAGCAAGGTGATACCTCCGGTGTCATCATTGCTGGACATACCGGTACAAGGTCTACGGAGGAGCACACGTGTCAGAGAGCGAGATAAAATTGTGTAAACATTTTTTTTCTTACCTTGTTGACGACATTTAGCTGCTGGCTTGATTAAATTTCCATGGACAGTTCCGTACTGGGCCGGTGGTCATTGGCCCGGTACTCGATCACCAAAACACAACGAGAAGAGACGGGTTATCCGGTGTGGTTATCCGTTGGAGGTAGAAAAGCACGTGTCCAGGGCGGGTGGCTGGCTTTGCCGATTAATTCTAAGTATGGGATTAGTTTTGACCACATATTGCTTAGTAACACGCTGCTGTGTATGTCCTCTAACGCCGGTATATCATTCCCGGGTTTTCCGGTGGCTCCGCCACGAAAATTGTAAACAACAGTGAGAGTTCCCACCATCGGATATGCCAGGCGTGGGAAGGGCGCTGCCCGCGTCACCTGATCGATTTCTCCCGCCAAATGAGCCGTGAGAAATTGGGTCACCTCGGCGCGTCTTGGAGACGCGACCCCTGATTGGCTGAGAAGCCGGTCAAGGGGAGGGGTTACGGGGGACGGGTGGGGTATATAAGCCCCACAGGCAGCCAGGCTTCTTCAGATCAGCACGTTTGCCCGTAGGGTAACGTGTTGATCAGTGGTGCCTAGGTCTGCCCGGCAGTACCTACACTATTGTTTACTTGCTGTGCTACTAAAGGCTCGGGTGAGTGAACCGTGAGGTTCACCTACGCCTGAGCTAACAGTATGGCAGCCCGTGTAGATGGCAAATGCACGGCCCCGGAGAAGGCTGAGGCCTCCGACGGGGAAGACCGAGTTCTCGAGTCTGACACGGAAATGGACACTACCGGTGCTCCAACCGTCGGTCAAGGCTCGGCTTCGGTACCAGCAGAACCTAACCCTGAGGGGTCGGGTGATGTTGTTCCGAAAACAGAACCTGGTCTGGGTGGTAGTAATACCAACCAGGAGGAGAACCCTGCTGGGGGATCTTCTCCGAAACCCGCCGGTGTAGTGGCACAAGAACCGACGGTCCCTGATGGTGATTCATCAGACGGGTCCACGGTTCGTGTCAAGACCAAACGGAAGCGGAAGCGTAAGAGGAGGATTGCATCTTCCCCTGAAACTCCTGCTACCGAAGAGGTCGCACCGACTGAGGCAGAAAGGCTCAAAGCTGTTGCTGATAGACTGTCCAAGGCGGAAGCCGAGGGATGGTCTGTCGCAGAGAGCAGGGCCAATCGCCGCCTCCGGGCCAAGGCAGCGCATGTTCGTCTGAACCTGTGTCTCCGTGATGATGACCGGAAGAACCTGAGCCTTTCTGACTTAGTTCAGGAAAATGGCAAAATGGCTCTTCCTGCACCTCACACGACCGAGGGTTCGGATGACGAAGACTGGTTGACAGGTGATTCCCACCCCATTGACTGGTACCTCGTGTACCTCAGGGCAGTGTTGGAAGGGAATAAACCTAACATCCACAGGTCATGCCGCCCCAAGCTGAAATATGCTTGGAAGAACTACGTGCCAGGGGATCCCTGCCCGTATGTTCGCTGTCAGCGCCTGAAAGGGGCTTCGACAGCCGCAAAACGGTGGCCGAACCTGTTCAAGTTTGCCCGTCATTTAGTAGAGAAGCACATGAATGTGCGTCCCTACTTGTACTGTGTGAGTGGGAGTACCTCTACTTCCTGCCCTGAGTACAGTGACGGGGAGCTATTCCGTTGCCAACGGAGGGCTGGTTTGGTAAGGCATCTTTGCGACAATAAGGGCGTTCACAAGCGCACTATTAGTCGTGGAGTTGAGGCTGCACTGAAGGTTTGGGGGTGCCACAAACGTGTAGGAAATCTACAGTATAAGTGGCGAACCAACAAACTTAAACAGTGGAATTACCTCTCGGAAGCTGACTGGGAGAGATTGTGTAAGGGCGCCAAGTGCGAACAAACCGATCTCGGGCCAGATACAGAAACTCCGATGCCCACTGTCAGAAAGGATACCCCTCCTAAGAAGAAAGATCTGAAAAGGGGCCGCCAGTCATCCAAAGATGATACCAAAGGTGGGCGTGACCGTTCCCGCAGTGAACCTGCGAAGAAACGTGTCGCCACCGCCACGGTAACATCTGAGGTCGACCGTAGCCAAACCGTCGGTACCGTCACGGTATCTTCGGTTGCATTGCCCCCGGTTGCTGATCAACTGCCCAGGCAGGAGAGACAGAAACTGGGTGATGCACTGGCTATTGTTCAGAACTCTTTGGGTGACGAGCAGGCGGGTCAGGTTGCTGCTGACTATGTCAAGCAGTACAAGTGGAGCCAGAAGCAAAAGAAAGCTTCAGCTCCACAGGAGAGTATCTCACCTGTCAGTGACGCTGAACAGGTAGAGGTACAACAGCCGGATGGGGCGTCAGCCCAGCCGACTGCTCCACCCCAGCACGGAGCAACCTCTGACCCCGCAAGGGATGACGAGGTGACTCCAGTACCTGAGCACAGGGCTGTTGACGAAGGGCTAGCAGGGTTACCTGTGTTGCCTGGAGACGGTCCTGCTTATGACACTGGATTCTCTGACACTCTAGTCCCCGGATTTGAGTGCTACAGGGCTAAGATGGCTGAAAACGCAAGTAAGCTACTCCAGTTTCAGGTTTCTTTCTTGGAGAAGTCCTACTTTGAGCAGTACAAGTTGCTCAGAGAACAGGCTATCCGGGAAGGGAAATCTTGGGTTGCTGAACGCACCAGAGTCCTTGCCGAGCGTGAGGCGAATCTGGATCAAGATCATGCCCTCTGGAGGGCTACGATCGATCAGCTTGAATCAAGGTTGACAACTTGTGACGCCAAGTTCTTCCGACAGTTCAGGCTAAAGCTGACAGAGTGGGAGAGAACTGGTTTTCCAGATCTCCAGTCCAGGTTGGGGCTTGCCGCAAGGCCTGCTCCTCCTGTGACCCCGGTACTGTCAGTACACCCACCTAGGTATGAGATGCCATTCTCTTTCATGGCACACTCTACCCGGGTGGTCAGTGGCGGGGAGCCTACTGCGGCGCCGAGTACCCTCTCGGTAGCCCCAGGTGGAGCCCTTCCTCTCCAGGTGGAGGCTGCTGTGGTTTACACCACGGAGGCCCCTCCTGGAGGAAGTCCTGATGGGGAAGGAAAGCCATCCGGCGGTGTCCCTATGGACACCTAAGGATGGTCCCCTGTCAGGCCCTCTGGGGTGCACTGTTCCGCCCCTCGGAGGTAAAACTAAACCATCGACGCAGCTACACGCCCCTGGACAACCGAAGCAGACCGACGGTGCTGTCGTGACTTAACCTAGTCTCTACTGCCACCACACTGGAAGCAGCCTGATGTCTTCAACCGTGGTTTACTACTAAGCCACAACCGTCGGTTCTCTACTACTGTCCAGGGCTCCTGATCCTGTGGTCACATTCTACTATTGTGACCTATGAACTATTATATGGATCATCCTCCTGTGATAATTATTTATAGGGAGGCACGGACCTACCTTTTTATATTTATATTTCACAAGAGATGGAAGTACTATACCGGTACTGGACTCTATCCATCTCTACCACCATAAACTGCTAGGTACTGGAGTACCGCCCCTAATAAGGATGACGATCTATCCCACCTTATTTAGGATACGCTACTATGGATTTTTATATATAAACTTTTCTACGCCAAAGGAAGTGGGAACTGCTATAGTTCCAATTATAAAACTTTTCTTCGCCAAAGGAAGTGAGAGCTATTATAGTTCTATTATTTATATATAAGGACACTAACTCCACACGGATTCGCACCATTGCTGAATGTAGTAGGTGATGTGTTGAGTTTCCAAGGTGGTTATTTGGTGCCTTTACTTTTAACTGATACTAGTCTAGGACTATCAGTTGGACAGTTTTTATATCATGTGCCTACGGGACTATGGTTTGATACCAAAGACTATATTGTTGATATAAACTGTTATATACATGTTAACCTGGTTGTTCATGTATGTATGCCTGTTGTTACTATGAGTAGAAATGTTACTTGTTGATAAATAGATATACGTGGTATATAATGTATCCAAGAGGTATTATTATTATAAAACCAACCCTTCCTACATTCTTAAGGGGGGTAGTGTAACGGGTTGACTATAAAGTCTAACTGTTATTGTTGTATATCTATTGTATGTTGTATGATGTAAGACAACACGGTTCTATTGTGTTTAATAACTGTTTTATTCATCTAACTAGTGTCGTCGGTTCGTTACATACACCGACTCCTCTAGTTCGGTTATCTATACGGTAGTGTACCGGTACCACCTTCGGTTACCGTCGGTAGTTGTTACATAAGCATTTTACATAACTAAACCTAACAGGTGGCGCTGCTAGTACGGTCACGTGGCTATGCAGCGCTGTATATAAGACGGCTACTTCTCCATTGGAAGTCAGTCAGGTTTGGGACTGTCGTGACATGACCACCCTGTGCTCACGGGCTTAACTCTATGCTATAGGGTTGCCCCACTGTATTATATATCTGCTCTGATCTTGTATATCCGCTGGTTATACTTGTACTATAATACCCAAGAGTTACCTTTACAATAAAGTCGCCGTATATTAAAGTCTAATTTACCTTGTCTGGTTTTTGTACTCAAGTGTTACATACGTAGTAAGAGACCAACTACATAACCCTCTGATTGGTGAAAACTATTTAATTTTGATAGATATTACCCATAAGTAGGGCCCCCATATGACAATCATGTCATCAGTTGATTTCTGAAGGCCAGACCGGAAAGACTTGATGTGCCAGCTAGGATGTGTTGTGGTTGCTATAGATAGATTAATTTGCTTATTAAAGTCCAAGTGTACAGTGGCGCCCCGGACTTATATTATCTTACCCGACATGCTTAAATGTATTTCCTGGCAGCCTAATGCAAACATCTGTGTCTTTTTACAATCATGATGCATTTGCATGAAAAAGAACAACAACTCTTACAAATGTATCTATATTTCCGTCTTTATTGCAAAGAAAACTGTACAATGACTCAATAGACTTCAGCTATTGAAATCAACCACCTTGATCTTTTTACCGAGGGTCCCTATGTCAGTCCTACATTGACTTGTGCCGCAGCGATGTCCCTGACACCACCGTAACCACCAGTTTCTGTAGGACGCCTAGGTCAGCCTCCTTTTGACATTAATCGCTCTGCGGTAGGATACCTCGTATATCACATTCTGATTGATCACATCAACACAACACTGTCTGACAAAAGGTCGGTACCTGATCAAACATGTTGTCACCTAACCTGTGTCATGTGTCACTACGTACAGGGGACAGGAGACTATGCTAACAGTTAAACACTAGCTCTCTTTACTTTCCAGATTTAAATGCTTTGAAAAAGAAACCTGAGAGGTTTACTTACAAATACCACCGGAACTGAAGCTACTATTCATTCCACAGAGAGAAAGCTCTCTATTTACAAGGTTTGAGCAATTTTGGGGTTTGTCACTGGAGAGGAAGTGACAACAATGTCTCGTGTCCTACCTGCCGTACCCTTCACATTTGACCTTCAGGCACCACCCGCAAGCTGCACGCTCGCTGTATGTAGATGTGCAAGCCATCTTAGACAGTGCACAACAACAAAGTATGTCATGCTAAAAACACCAGGCTTTTATAGATATCGAGTTTAAACTCCACCACACTCTTCACCACGGTTCTACCAGCGTGTGGTGAACAGACGCGGTTGTTTATATATGCACAGCTTTACCTTTATAACACATGAAAAGGTCTTTGAATCAGCTGCCTCTGTAGGCATACTGGGATTTGTGGCTACCCCAAACCTGTCGTGTAGGAGCTGGGGCTCCTGGCTCGGGGCGGTCTTTCCACTTACGAGACGCATCTGAGAGTGTCTCTACTGGGTTAGTATTATTCTCCTCCCAGTTAGCTGGCACCAACAAAGCGGACCTAGCTCCGTAAAGCGTTGGTCAAAAGTCTTTGGTGCCATGTTAGGGACTCGACTAGGTGCCAGCAGCTATCGCTGTGCCCGCCAGGCGTCGTCCACTGCCGTCCTCCCGGACGGATCTTGGGGTCCTCACGTGAGGAGAATGCGTGGGTGCGGTCCCAGGGGGCGGGACCCGTATAAGGTATCTGTACTTCACCCTGCTCCACACAGAGTGGTGTACGACAGATGTACCGAGTAGTAGCCTGCGCCTGCATCGTAACATCATCCCCAATGTTGTTGTTGCAGCAGCTACACCGGGCCCCCCTGGGTACTCGCTGTCACCGCACGCTCTGCTGACGATGTGGCACCCCCGTGGTACGACTGAGGTGTGGGATGGCAGCTGATGCAGCTACGATGTACACACCAGGACGGGCTGCTGCACCCAGTAG
The DNA here is from genome assembly GCA_947462335.1 of Harmothoe impar. Classification (NCBI taxonomy): domain Eukaryota; kingdom Metazoa; phylum Annelida; class Polychaeta; order Phyllodocida; family Polynoidae; genus Harmothoe; species Harmothoe impar. The sequence continues at coordinate 71,367,548 of OX381712.1, read as the reverse complement.
CAGTCTGGGACAGTAGGAACATCTACAGCAACAAAGGAACCTACTACTCCTACTCTCAACTCATGGTAACAACTACTGCAGTCTTCACTGAACCATCTCGGGTTTGTTGTAAACAAAGTATAATGATGGTACAACTGTCCGCCGTCACACTTATAGCAAACATAATGAACCTGAATTATGACTGAAACATTCCTGCTACTATAACATGTAGTACCAAACCAATAGAGGTTGGGCATCATCTAATACAATAAGGCTGGTGAAAACAGGACTCTTCTGCTGATACATAATGTAACAATATATGAGTAACTCTAAAAACAAGGTGTCTTTTGAACCACACTACCTAACAACAAGGAAACCTTATCTACAGATTTTTGCAATATTTTTCTGTTTTAGTTAACCCCTAAGGGTTAGCTGGGTACATAAATGATGTCTCAGGGTATATATGTGAACTTATACAATATATGTGTTAACACCTCGAAAGCTGCTGTGCTGTTCTCAATTTAACCCTTGAAGAGGGCACATTTCTTTGACATGATGCAGGAATAGAGCCCTGGGGAGAAACTGAACAACGCTGTATTGACCCTACAGGGTTGATAAAGACTCTGAAGGGTCAGTTACTCCCAGCACTCTGTTGGTGCATCAAGACAACAATTGAACCATGAGGTATCAATCGGTTCTCAAAAAGCTAATGTTTGAAACCAAATGGACCGATACACTATGGACGGCATATACAGTGTTTTAAATAAGTATACACCAAAGAACAAACCAACAAGAAGCATCATATCCATCTAGATACATCAGAAGCCATGTTGAGATTGATCTGCCCAGATCCGACTTACAACTATAAAATACCATGGATAAGATATTTACATCATCAAAATGCTGATCTTGTCAGTTTGGAAAAATAAATTTAACCTGTACACGTTGAACAGAAATGACCGGCATTCCCTAAAGCAAATGAGTTTGTAGTAGTGAAGAAATGATCTTTTGATTACAAACAATGATTCAATTAGTTTTGAAAGAATTACAAAATATATCTTGTTCATTAGCCATTTAAGAGGACCTTATAATATGACCAGTCACTGTACTCTTTTAATTATGCTCAATATGACAAACCAATTGCATTATTGGCAGTGAACTAAACATAATATGTCAAAGTGTGTTCGAGGACTTGTCATTGTTTGGTAACAATAAGGTGTAGCTGCCTCCCCCTGGTGTGCAAGGTGGGAGTTAGAATTGCTTACCTTGGTCCTCAGCAGTAAAGGGCCAGGCACAATCTAGTTGGAAGATAATGCTGTGTGATATATTAAATGCATGTGGGCCATAGGGGCCTTGTAAGGGGGTGGGGAGGGGATGGAATACGTGTTTGGTTATTGCCCAGAGGTGAGTCAGTTGAGAAAGTGGTCAAGTTTGAGTTGGATGTTTATTTTTTATTCACTTCCTATTTGTGCGCGCGCAAACTACGGACGTCTCTCACGCATTTACTAAGCCTCTGGGGTGGAATTGAGTAGCACAGGGGTGTTCAGGGTGACTCATGCTTCGCGTGGGTGGTCGAATTTTTAAGATCGGAGCATTTTTGAGTTTTTGCATTTCACGGCCCCCGCTAGCGGTTTTACTAGCAGGCCCAGCTCGAATGTGAAGTATTGACTGTGTGCAGGAGCCTTTGGCGGTCACATGGCTTTTTTCAGAAGTGAAATCGGACCATTATTAACGACAACAGAAATTATTTGCTATTTTTTCATCACCCCGGTTGCGACTACGGACCCCGCTAGCGGTTTTAGTAGTAACCGTAACTCGGATCTGAAGGGCTGAGTGTGTGCAGGAGCCTTTGGCGGTCACGTAGCATTTTACAGAAGTGAAATCGGACCATTTTTAGCGACAGCAGAAATTAATTTCTATTTTTTCAAAGTCTACTAACTGTAACGGGTTGACTATAAAGTCTAACTGTTATTGTTGTATATCTATTGTATGTTGTATGATGTAAGACAACACGGTTCTATTGTGTTTAATAACTGTTTTATTCATCTAACTAGTGTCGTCGGTTCGTTACATACACCGACTCCTCTAGTTCGGTTATCTATACGGTAGTGTACCGGTACCACCTTCGGTTACCGTCGGTAGTTGTTACATAAGCATTTTACATAACTAAACCTAACAGGTGGCGCTGCTAGTACGGTCACGTGGCTATGCAGCGCTGTATATAAGACGGCTACTTCTCCATTGGAAGTCAGTCAGGTTTGGGACTGTCGTGACATGACCACCCTGTGCTCACGGGCTTAACTCTATGCTATAGGGTTGCCCCACTGTATTATATATCTGTTCTGATCTTGTATATCCGCTGGTTATACTTGTACTATAATACCCAAGAGTTACCTTTACAATAAAGTCGCCGTATATTAAAGTCTAATTTACCTTGTCTGGTTTTTGTACTCAAGTGTTACATACGTAGTAAGAGACCAACTACATTGGTGCCGTGACCACTTGATCGAACCGACCATTGATAGGGTATTAAATAGACTTACAGTATATGGATTACCTATACGATTTTGTCAGCTCGTTCAGCGGCAGGACTAAAACCCCTGCTGAGGAACGTGAAGAAGCCGTACAGAATGTACGCTTCTTCACAGGCAAATCCAATAGGGGGGAGAGCCGGGCAGCCTTGGAGGTGCCCGGTGACGACCTCTCCCAAGAAGCAATAGGTGATCCTATTGTGGAAGCCTTTACCAGAGGGGAGGATGGGGAGCAATCTCCAATCCCGGGACCCTTTGATATAAGCTCCAGGAGATCGTTGGACTCCCTTTCCACGAATCTTTTCTGTCCTGAGGGTCAGAAAATACCGGGTAGAGAGCCTAAAACTCTCGGCCCAGCTGCCTTCGGTTCTACACCGACGGTAGCAGATCCTTCATTGGATCCAGACACGTCGGTTTTCACTGATGGTGCCACTCCTACACCGAACGGTATGGGGGGTGGCGGGCTATCAAAGAAGACTAATGTGGCAACAGAAGCTCCTGGTAAGGAGTATCCACCAGCAGTAGATGAGCCATCCAGTTTACCACTGGATGGGGACCTACTAGCTGCCATGGGTATTCCCACCAGGAAAACTGAGTTGCATGAGCTCGCGGAAGCCCGGAAGGAACTTGCTTCCATCAATCAAACTAGGAAGTTATTCCTAAGGGAGGTTGATGAGAAGAAAAGGTTCCTGCTGGAACTCCAGAACGAGATGGCTTCCCACAAGGTGGAGGTTGACAAACTTTTGCACCAGAGGGTGTCTGGCGAATGTGAGGTTGCAAGCTTAACTTCCTTGGGAAAGGATTTGAGCACGCAGCTCCACTTAGCCAGACAAGACCTCGCAAGCCTAAGACAAGTCAATCATGACCTGAAGACGAAGTCGGAGCAAGTACCACCACCTACCACGGTGGTATCTCCAGTCGTACCCGTACCCAATGTGTACGACTACAGACTCTAGCTATCTACAGACTCCGGTCTGTGGTGGCGCCTTTGGAGGCACGGCAACACCTCCAGGGTACACCCACCCATCTACTGGTTCAACGATGTTGAACCAACAGCAGACCATGGTCTCAGTTCCAGTACCGAAACCCAGAGCTAGACAGGGCTTAACTCCTGTCCAGCGGGCTAAGTACGACCGGAACCCGGCTATTGAGAAGCTGGGGACAGACATCGTCCCGCGGGACATCGATGAACTGGATGAACGGTATGCTCCTTTCAACTTTGGGGAGATCAAACATCCTGATGCAGCCCGTCAAAAGGCCATCGATATTCCGCCTTTCACAGGGTCGCCACCCTGGAGAAAGTACAAAGTTCGGTTCAAGGCTATTGTGGAGAGCAATCGCTGGAACAATCAGCAAGCGCTGGTTGCTCTGAAGCAGGCACTCTGCAACGGGCCAGGTGAACCAGCCCTTTTGGCGTTCGAGAGAGTGAAGATCAAGACATTGAGCTCACTTTAAGAAACAGCTGAATGGGCGATTGGGAAGATTGGTGAGCATGACCCAAGGACTCAGCTGCTCAAACGTGTCCAACGCAAGGACGAGCATCTGAGATCCTACGGATTTGCCCTACAAGAACTGATATCCGAGTGTTATCAGGGATGTAGACCTGACACCCCCACTGTCATCCAGGAGTTAACCTCCAGGTTTGTCAATGGAGTCAGAGACACCAATCTCCAGGCATATCTGCGGGAGAAATGGCAGCCGGACTTATCTCTAGCTGACCTTTTTGACCATGCAGATGTGTATGACACCAAACAGGCTGTTTTTCCTAGTGGAGGAGTGTCAGCAGCTCCATCTGTAGCCCCGAAAGGAGCTCAGGTGGTAGAGGCCGCCACAAAACCACCCAAGAAAAAACAGCCCGCCTCCGAGGAGGTGGCGGCAGTAATGCCTGACAGGGACATGGAAAAGATGATTGAGGGTTTGTTGCGGAAGCACTTAGAAAAGAGCTCTGCGTCCACTTCTGATTCTGGATCTGGAAAGAGAAGGAAAAAGAAGAAAAAGGACACGAAACCTCAGCCATGTAGACGCTGTCAAAAGATGGGTCATTGGGCTAGCGAATGCAAAGCCCCTGCACCCGTCGCTGCTAAAACTGAAAAGGAGACGGAAAACTGAATGGGGCCCATCCTCTTGGCAAGGATGGCGCCCCCACAGTTAGCCATGCCTGTAAGGGATTAGTAGACGGTGTTAACTCTTCCATGAACCAAGGCCGCGCAGAGGCAGAAGGGTCTGTACAACCTGTAAGCGTCTGGCAAGGCGGGGCTGGCAAGGACGAACGGAATCCGGAGGATTCTGTAGTCGCTGGCTTAGAGGAGTCTTGGTTAGAATCAATTGCCCAGAGCAGTGTGATTCAAGACTCCCCGAGCGACCCGTGTTGGGATTATCTCCTGACAAAAGGGGTTGCTATGGATGGAGGGGGAAGCCCGATGCTGACCTCTGAGTGTGTCCCTTTACGGGGACAGCGTTGGTACCTGAGTCTGGTTATTTCCGGGACGCGTGGTGAATTTTTGGTCGACACGGGTGCATCTCACACCTTGGTCGATCGTAAATTCATGGCCCGTCTTTGCAACCAGCCCGAAGCTCCGCTACTGGGAGTAAAGGCTCGGACTGCTACGGGAGATAGTATGCAGACTTATGGCAGAACTGTAAAACCTATGTTGGTCGATGGCAAGACATACTGGATATGTCCAACCATCACCGACATCACTGATGATGGCATACTGGGGATGGACTTTGCTGCTCTTTACGGGGTAACAATGAACACTGCAACAGGCCGACTTCAGAATAAACATCCTTATAAACAATCTGTACAGTGCGTTTTAAGGAATGGTTCTTCTGTGGCGTCAGTGGCACAAGACACAAAGTTGGCAGCAGGACATGTATCCGATGTCCTAGTCAGCTGCGTGGGAGTGCAGGCCAAACGGCCGGGAATGTTTGAACCAGAAGATCAAAAGCTCTCTGAGTTAGGCCTTGCTGGCTATCATACTTACCTGGCCAACGCTCGTTGGGGGGTGATACCGATTTGTAACTCGAGTAGTAGAGAAATCACTCTACGAAAAGGGACGCCTATTGGTAATACTACGCGAGCATATGGGGTAGACTCACTAACTACGGACTTTGTGGAAGTAGGTGTGGTAGCGGGAGACTCTTCCCACGAAGAGGCTCTAGCTAAATCCAACCTACCGAAACATCTAAGGTCTCTGTTGTGTGAGTCACACCTCACAACCCTAGAGAGCGAAATGGTGGCACATGAGCTGTCGGAGTTATCTGACGCCTTTGCGCAACCAGGAGATCCTCTAGGGCGTACCAATACGGTACAACACCGGGTTGACACTGGGGACGCGCTTCCCAGTAGAATCCCCTACCGTCGGTTACCCATGGCTAAAAAAAGTGCTATGGAGGCTGAGGTAGAAAAGATGTTGGATGAAGATGTGATTCAACCTAGTGAGAGTCCATGGTCAAGTCCTGTGGTGATGGTCACCAAGAAGGATGGTTCCTGTCGATTTTGCATCGACTATAGGAAGTTGAACGGACTCACTAGGAAGAATGCATATCCTCTACCTCGGATAGATGAATGTGTGGAATCTCTGGGTGGGGCGAAATGGTTCTGTACACTAGATTTACAATCTGGTTATTGGCAGATCGGCATGGACCCCCGGGACCGAGAAAAAACCGCATTTTCTACCCATATGGGACTATTTGAGTTCAACGTCATGCCATTTGGGCTATGCAATGCCCCGGCAACCTTCGAGGCAATGATGGAAACCATGTTACGGGGTTTACTTTGGAAGAAGTGCCTAGTATACTTGGACGACATCATCGTCTTCGGTGGTTCTGTGGAGGAAACTCTACAGAACCTCCAAGCTGTGCTGAAACGCATCTTATCATATGGTCTGAAATTGAAACCTTCAAAGTGCAAGCTTTTTAGGAAATCAGTTGAATACCTAGGTAGAATTGTTTCTGAACATGGCATCATGGCTGATCCTCATAAGATCGAAGTGGTACAGAACTGGCCTCGTCCGATGGACACGAAGGAGATACGCTCTTTCATCGGGTTTTGTTCATACTACAGAGATTTTATACCTGGATTCTCGAGAGTCGCAGCTCCCTTACAAGAGCTGATGATTGGAGAGAAGAAGGCTAAGGCTAAGATAGTCTGGTCTCCAGCCGCAGAACAGTCTTTCAGTGAGTTAAAGAGACTCTTCTTAGAAACACCTGTTTTGCACTACCCTGCACCTGTTGGTAAGTTCATCTTGGACACTGATGCTTCTAATACAAGTATTGGTGCTGCCTTGTCGCAGATCCAGGATGGGCGAGAAGTGCCGCTGGCATTTTCGTCCAACAGTTTAAGCAAAACACAACGTAACTACTGCACAACCAAGCTTGAACTCTTGGCAGTGGTGGTTTACACAAAAAAGTACAGACATTTCCTATATGGTGGGAATTATCTCGTACGGACGGATCATTCATCTCTGCAGTGGCTCCTTAACTTCAAGGACGCTGAGGGGATGATGGGTAGATGGTTGAACCACCTCTCTGAGTTTGGCATGACAAATGAGCATATCATACACAGGAGTGGAGTAGATCATGTGAATGCGGACAGCTTGTCCCGCTATCCTATCCGGAACTGTCACCGTGTAGATTGCCGAGACTGTGGGTCTCACAATGCAGTGATTGCGTCTGTGGGTGCGAAAGTTCCTAACTGGACGTTAAATCACTTGAAGGATGAGCAGCTTGCGGATCCGGCTATTTCGAGGGTGTACTCCTTGAAGTTGTTGGGCCTGTCCAAGCCTGTTCGCCCCGCACTTTCGCTGGAATGTAAAGAAGTTAGACAACTGTTAGCTCAGTGGGATAATCTTTTTATACGGAACAGTGTATTGTGCCGCTGGAGGGTGCAACCTGGCAGGAAGAGAACAGCTCAGTCTGTAGTGCCTTTGTCACTCAGACTACAGTTGCTCAATTACTGTCATGGCCACCGAACTTCAGCACACTTTGGCAGACAACGGACTGAGGCAAAGATTAAGAGTAGATATTACTGGCCTGGTATGACTTTGGACATACGGCGTTGGGTGAAACAATGTCCCCAATGCTGTTTATCAAAGCCTGGACCTGGTATTGGTAAACTACCTCTAAGTCAAGAGCTATTCGGTGTTCGATTTGCCCGGATCGCTGTTGATATCATTAGTGGTTTCAACACGACCCCCCGTGGGAATACCTGTATGATGGTGGTACAGGACTACTATACCAAGTATGTCCAAGTATATCCGATGGTAAATCATACGGCTGTTACCTGCGCAGAAGCACTTTTCGAGAATTGGATCCTCACGTGGGGAGGTCCTTTAATGCTTCACTCCGACCAGGGTCGTGAGTTTGAATCTCGACTGTGGGCAGAACTGTGTAGTAAAATACACATCTGCAAGACGCATACGAACCCCTACCGACCTCAATCGGATGGTATGGTGGAACGTTTCAATCGGACGTTGATCCAATGTCTCACGACAATGGTTAATGAGCACCGGGATGATTGGGATGAGCACGCTCGCTATATCTCCCATGCTTACAATGCTACCGAACATGCGTCGACGGGCTGTACGCCTAATATGCTCGTAATGGGTGAAGACATAGTCATGCCTAGTGACATGGTCTATGGAGTGCAGGGACACCAGCTCAAGCAACCCTGCACAGTGATGTTTGTTGAATCACTTCGACAATCATTACGCGAGTCCTATGGAGTAGTAAGGGACAACTTGGAAAAATCTGCTAGTTTGCAGAAGGTGGGCTATGACACGGGCCTTAAACTCCGCCAATTCAAGGTGGGGGATAAGGTCGCGAGATTTAGCACACCAAATTCCAAAGTCAAGACCCTGTACTCCTGGGATGGTCCGCATACGGTTACTATGGTGGTGAGTGAAACTACTGTAGTAATACGGTTGCAAAAAGGGACTCTCACTAAATCACATGTGGCTAGACTCCGACCTTGGTATGGAGTTCCATATATAGATGACGGTGAAGATTCCCTCGGTGCTGGTCGAGTACCAGCACCAACCGACCCTACGCTACCGAAGATACCGAAGGCAGGACCAACGGTCATACCGTCGGTACCGACGGTAGCGCGCCGAAGGGGTCGTCCTAGGAAATTACCGGTTGAACCACAGTCGTGTGTTACCAAGCCCAAGCGCGGTAGGCCTCGTAAAAAAGGGTCAGCTGTGCGTAAAGGACTAACCGTAGACACCGGTAAACAAAGCAAGGTGATACCTCCGGTGTCATCATTGCTGGACATACCGGTACAAGGTCTACGGAGGAGCACACGTGTCAGAGAGCGAGATAAAATTGTGTAAACATTTTTTTTCTTACCTTGTTGACGACATTTAGCTGCTGGCTTGATTAAATTTCCATGGACAGTTCCGTACTGGGCCGGTGGTCATTGGCCCGGTACTCGATCACCAAAACACAACGAGAAGAGACGGGTTATCCGGTGTGGTTATCCGTTGGAGGTAGAAAAGCACGTGTCCAGGGCGGGTGGCTGGCTTTGCCGATTAATTCTAAGTATGGGATTAGTTTTGACCACATATTGCTTAGTAACACGCTGCTGTGTATGTCCTCTAACGCCGGTATATCATTCCCGGGTTTTCCGGTGGCTCCGCCACGAAAATTGTAAACAACAGTGAGAGTTCCCACCGTCGGATATGCCAGGCGTGGGAAGGGCGCTGCCCGCGTCACCTGATCGATTTCTCCCGCCAAATGAGCCGTGAGAAATTGGGTCACCTCGGCGCGTCTTGGAGACGCGACCCCTGATTGGCTGAGAAGCCGGTCAAGGGGCGGGGTCACGGGGGACGGGTGGGGTATATAAGCCCCACAGGCAGCCAGGCTTCTTCAGATCAGCACGTTTGCCCGTAGGGTAACGTGTTGATCAGTGGTGCCTAGGTCTGCCCGGCAGTACCTACACTATTGTTTACTTGCTGTGCTACTAAAGGCTCGGGTGAGTGAACCGTGAGGTTCACCTACGCCTGAGCTAACAGTATGGCAGCCCGTGTAGATGGCAAATGCACGGCCCCGGAGAAGGCTGAGGCCTCCGACGGGGAAGACCGAGTTCTCGAGTCTGACACGGAAATGGACACTACCGGTGCTCCAACCGTCGGTCAAGGCTCGGCTTCGGTACCAGCAGAACCTAACCCTGAGGGGTCGGGTGATGTTGTTCCGAAAACAGAACCTGGTCTGGGTGGTAGTAATACCAACCAGGAGGAGAACCCTGCTGGGGGATCTTCTCCGAAACCCGCCGGTGTAGTGGCACAAGAACCGACGGTCCCTGATGGTGATTCATCAGACGGGTCCACGGTTCGTGTCAAGACCAAACGGAAGCGGAAGCGTAAGAGGAGGATTGCATCTTCCCCTGAAACTCCTGCTACCGAAGAGGTCGCACCGACTGAGGCAGAAAGGCTCAAAGCTGTTGCTGATAGACTGTCCAAGGCGGAAGCCGAGGGATGGTCTGTCGCAGAGAGCAGGGCCAATCGCCGCCTCCGGGCCAAGGCAGCGCATGTTCGTCTGAACCTGTGTCTCCGTGATGATGACCGGAAGAACCTGAGCCTTTCTGACTTAGTTCAGGAAAATGGCAAAATGGCTCTTCCTGCACCTCACACGACCGAGGGTTCGGATGACGAAGACTGGTTGACAGGTGATTCCCACCCCATTGACTGGTACCTCGTGTACCTCAGGGCAGTGTTGGAAGGGAATAAACCTAACATCCACAGGTCATGCCGCCCCAAGCTGAAATATGCTTGGAAGAACTACGTGCCAGGGGATCCCTGCCCGTATGTTCGCTGTCAGCGCCTGAAAGGGGCTTCGACAGCCGCAAAACGGTGGCCGAACCTGTTCAAGTTTGCCCGTCATTTAGTAGAGAAGCACATGAATGTGCGTCCCTACTTGTACTGTGTGAGTGGGAGTACCTCTACTTCCTGCCCTGAGTACAGTGACGGGGAGCTATTCCGTTGCCAACGGAGGGCTGGTTTGGTAAGGCATCTTTGCGACAATAAGGGCGTTCACAAGCGCACTATTAGTCGTGGAGTTGAGGCTGCACTGAAGGTTTGGGGGTGCCACAAACGTGTAGGAAATCTACAGTATAAGTGGCGAACCAACAAACTTAAACAGTGGAATTACCTCTCGGAAGCTGACTGGGAGAGATTGTGTAAGGGCGCCAAGTGCGAACAAACCGATCTCGGGCCAGATACAGAAACTCCGATGCCCACTGTCAGAAAGGATACCCCTCCTAAGAAGAAAGATCTGAAAAGGGGCCGCCAGTCATCCAAAGATGATACCAAAGGTGGGCGTGACCGTTCCCGCAGTGAACCTGCGAAGAAACGTGTCGCCACCGCCACGGTAACATCTGAGGTCGACCGTAGCCAAACCGTCGGTACCGTCACGGTATCTTCGGTTGCATTGCCCCCGGTTGCTGATCAACTGCCCAGGCAGGAGAGACAGAAACTGGGTGATGCACTGGCTATTGTTCAGAACTCTTTGGGTGACGAGCAGGCGGGTCAGGTTGCTGCTGACTATGTCAAGCAGTACAAGTGGAGCCAGAAGCAAAAGAAAGCTTCAGCTCCACAGGAGAGTATCTCACCTGTCAGTGACGCTGAACAGGTAGAGGTACAACAGCCGGATGGGGCGTCAGCCCAGCCGACTGCTCCACCCCAGCACGGAGCAACCTCTGACCCCGCAAGGGATGACGAGGTGACTCCAGTACCTGAGCACAGGGCTGTTGACGAAGGGCTAGCAGGGTTACCTGTGTTGCCTGGAGACGGTCCTGCTTATGACACTGGATTCTCTGACACTCTAGTCCCCGGATTTGAGTGCTACAGGGCTAAGATGGCTGAAAACGCAAGTAAGCTACTCCAGTTTCAGGTTTCTTTCTTGGAGAAGTCCTACTTTGAGCAGTACAAGTTGCTCAGAGAACAGGCTATCCGGGAAGGGAAATCTTGGGTTGCTGAACGCACCAGAGTCCTTGCCGAGCGTGAGGCGAATGTGGATCAAGATCATGCCCTCTGGAGGGCTACGATCGATCAGCTTGAATCAAGGTTGACAACTTGTGACGCCAAGTTCTTCCGACAGTTCAGGCTAAAGCTGACAGAGTGGGAGAGAACTGGTTTTCCAGATCTCCAGTCCAGGTTGGGGCTTGCCGCAAGGCCTGCTCCTCCTGTGACCCCGGTACTGTCAGTACACCCACCTAGGTATGAGATGCCATTCTCTTTCATGGCACACTCTACCCGGGTGGTCAGTGGCGGGGAGCCTACTGCGGCGCCGAGTACCCTCTCGGTAGCCCCAGGTGGAGCCCTTCCTCTCCAGGTGGAGGCTGCTGTGGTTTACACCACGGAGGCCCCTTCTGGAGGAAGTCCTGATGGGGAAGGAAAGCCATCCGGCGGTGTCCCTATGGACACCTAAGGATGGTCCCCTGTCATTTATATTTCACAAGAGATGGAAGTACTATACCGGTACTGGACTCTATCCATCTCTACCACCATAAACTGCTAGGTACTGGAGTACCGCCCCTAATAAGGATGACGATCTATCCCACCTTATTTAGGATACGCTACTATGGATTTTTATATATAAACTTTTCTACGCCAAAGGAAGTGGGAACTGCTATAGTTCCAATTATAAAACTTTTCTTCGCCAAAGGAAGTGAGAGCTATTATAGTTCTATTATTTATATATAAGGACACTAACTCCACACGGATTCGCACCATTGCTGAATGTAGTAGGTGATGTGTTGAGTTTCCAAGGTGGTTATTTGGTGCCTTTACTTTTAACTGATACTAGTCTAGGACTATCAGTTGGACAGTTTTTATATCATGTGCCTACGGGACTATGGTTTGATACCAAAGACTATATTGTTGATATAAACTGTTATATACATGTTAACCTGGTTGTTCATGTATGTATGCCTGTTGTTACTATGAGTAGAAATGTTACTTGTTGATAAATAGATATACGTGGTATATAATGTATCCAAGAGGTATTATTATTATAAAACCAACCCTTCCTACATTCTTAAGGGGGGTAGTGTAACGGGTTGACTATAAAGTCTAACTGTTATTGTTGTATATCTATTGTATGTTGTATGATGTAAGACAACACGGTTCTATTGTGTTTAATAACTGTTTTATTCATCTAACTAGTGTCGTCGGTTCGTTACATACACCGACTCCTCTAGTTCGGTTATCTATACGGTAGTGTACCGGTACCACCTTCGGTTACCGTCGGTAGTTGTTACATAAGCATTTTACATAACTAAACCTAACAGGTGGCGCTGCTAGTACGGTCACGTGGCTATGCAGCGCTGTATATAAGACGGCTACTTCTCCATTGGAAGTCAGTCAGGTTTGGGACTGTCGTGACATGACCACCCTGTGCTCACGGGCTTAACTCTATGCTATAGGGTTGCCCCACTGTATTATATATCTGCTCTGATCTTGTATATCCGCTGGTTATACTTGTACTATAATACCCAAGAGTTACCTTTACAATAAAGTCGCCGTATATTAAAGTCTAATTTACCTTGTCTGGTTTTTGTACTCAAGTGTTACATACGTAGTAAGAGACCAACTACATAACCCTCTGATTGGTGAAAACTATTTAATTTTGATAAATATTACCCATAAGTAGGGCCCCCATATGACAATCATGTCATCAGTTGATTTCTGAAGGCCAGACCGGAAAGACTTGATGTGCCAGCTAGGATGTGTTGTGGTTGCTATAGATAGATTAATTTGCTTATTAAAGTCCAAGTGTACAGTGGCGCCCCGGACTTATATTATCTTACCCGACATGCTTAAATGTATTTCCTGGCAGCCTAATGCAAACATCTGTGTCTTTTTACAATCATGATGCATTTGCATGAAAAAGAACAACAACTCTTACAAATGTATCTATATTTCCGTCTTTATTGCAAAGAAAACTGTACAATGACTCAATAGACTTCAGCTATTGAAATCAACCACCTTGATCTTTTTACCGAGGGTCCCTATGTCAGTCCTACATTGACTTGTGCCGCAGCGATGTCCCTGACACCACCGTAACCACCAGTTTCTGTAGGACGCCTAGGTCAGCCTCCTTTTGACATTAATCGCTCTGCGGTAGGATACCTCGTATATCACATTCTGATTGATCACATCAACACAACACTGTCTGACAAAAGGTCGGTACCTGATCAAACATGTTGTCACCTAACCTGTGTCATGTGTCACTACGTACAGGGGACAGGAGACTATGCTAACAGTTAAACACTAGCTCTCTTTACTTTCCAGATTTAAATGCTTTGAAAAAGAAACCTGAGAGGTTTACTTACAAATACCACCGGAACTGAAGCTACTATTCATTCCACAGAGAGAAAGCTCTCTATTTACAAGGTTTGAGCAATTTTGGGGTTTGTCACTGGAGAGGAAGTGACAACAATGTCTCGTGTCCTACCTGCCGTACCCTTCACATTTGACCTTCAGGCACCACCCGCAAGCTGCACGCTCGCTGTATGTAGATGTGCACGCCATCTTAGACAGTGCACAACAACAAAGTATGTCATGCTAAAAACACCAGGCTTTTATAGATATCGAGTTTAAACTCCACCACACTCTTCACCACGGTTCTACCAGCGTGTGGTGAACAGACGCGGTTGTTTATATATGCACAGCTTTACCTTTATAACACATGAAAAGGTCTTTGAATCAGCTGCCTCTGTAGGCATACTGGGATTTGTGGCTACCCCAAACCTGTCGTGTAGGAGCTGGGGCTCCTGGTTCGGGGCGGTCTTTCCACTTACGAGACGCATCTGAGAGTGTCTCTACTGGGTTAGTATTATTCTCCTCCCAGTTAGCTGGCACCAACAAAGCGGACCTAGCTCCGTAAAGCGTTGGTCAAAAGTCTTTGGTGCCATGTTAGGGACTCGACTAGGTGCCAGCAGCTATCGCTGTGCCCGCCAGGCGTCGTCCACTGCCGTCCTCCCGGACGGATCTTGGGGTCCTCACGTGAGGAGAATGCGTGGGTGCGGTCCCAGGGGGCGGGACCCGTATAAGGTATCTGTACTTCACCCTGCTCCACACAGAGTGGTGTACGACAGATGTACCGAGTAGTAGCCTGCGCCTGCATCGTAACATCATCCCCAATGTTGTTGTTGCAGCAGCTACACCGGGCCCCCCTGGGTACTCGCTGTCACCGCACGCTCTGCTGACGATGTGGCACCCCCGTGGTACGACTGAGGTGTGGGATGGCAGCTGATGCAGCTACGATGTACACACCAGGACGGGCTGCTGCACCCAGTAGCAGTCTGGGACAGTAGGAACATCTACAGCAACAAAGGAACCTACTACTCCTACTCTCAACTCATGGTAACAACTACTGCAGTCTTCACTGAACCATCTCGGGTTTGTTGTAAACAAAGTATAATGATGGTACAACTGTCCGCCGTCACACTTATAGCAAACATAATGAACCTGAATTATGACTGAAACATTCCTGCTACTATAACATGTAGTACCAAACCAATAGAGGTTGGGCATCATCTAATACACTAGGGCTGGTGAAAACAGGACTATTCTGCTGATACATAATGTAACAATATATGAGTAACTCTAAAAACAAGGTGTCTTATGAACCACACTACCTAACAACAAGGAAACCTTATCTACAGATTTTTGCAATATTTTTCTGTTTTAGTTAACCCCTAAGGGTTAGCTGGGTACATAAATGATGTCTCAGGGTATATATATATATGTGAACTTATACAATATATGTGTTAACACCTTGAAAGCTGCTGTGCTGTTCTCAATTTAACCCTTGAAGAGGGCACATTATTTTCTTTGACATGATGCAGGAATAGAGCCCTGGGGAGAAACTGAACAATGTTGTTTGGACCCTACAGGGTTGATAAAGACTCTGAAGGGTCAGTTACTCCCAGCACTCTGTTGGTGCATCAAGACAACAATTGAACCATGAGGTATCAACCGGTTCTCAAAAAGCTAATGTTTGAAACCAAATGGACCGATACACTATGGACGGCATATACAGTGTTTTAAATAAGTATACACCAAAGAACAAACCAACAAGAAGCATCATATCCATCTAGATACATCAGAAGCCATGTTGAGATTGATCTGTCCAGATCCAACTTACAACTATAAAATACCATGGATAAGATATTTACATCGTCAAAATGTTGATCTTGTCAGTTTGGAAAAATAAATTTAACCTGTACACGTTGAACAGAAATGACCGGCATTCCCTAAAGCAAATGAGTTTGTAGTAGTGAAGAAATGATCTTTTGATTACAAACAATGATTCAATTAGTTTTGAAAGAATTACAAAATATATCTGGTTCATTAGCCTTTCAAGAGGACCTTATAATATGACCAGTCACTGTACTCTTTTAATTATGCTCAATATGACAAACCAATTGCATTATTGGCAGTGAACTAAACATAATATGTCAAAGTGTGTTTGAGGACTTGTCATTGTTTGGTACGCTGCTACAATGATTCAACCACGCTTACACACACGCACTTCCATTTATAATTTGTACCTCACTATTCTCAGGGAGGATTCCTTATTGGAAATATTTGTTTAAATTTGATTTTCAATAAATAACCCAGAATACCTCAATTATTGAGCCAACTAAACTCTTACTAGAGTAGTGTGCTCAGGACGTAATACGGTATGTCAAATATGGACACAGAATGATTTAGAAGTCAAATAGTTGTGTGTGTAAGAACGCGTCCTGTGAGATGTTTGAACAGAAACATAGTAACAGACGTCACTTTAACACTGTGGTAGACATTATCCAGAACACCTTCCCAGATTGACGACTGACTGCGATCATCAACGACTATTTACATTGTACAAATATAATCTGTCTGCCACTGCACATATACCACCGTGACATCCTGCAGAGATGCCACTCCCTGATCAATATAAACAGGAAATATAATCATTTTGGTCAATTCTGTAAGAAGTTGAACTTATTTCAATACAGAGCATCCAGCAAAACAGTTGTTGGTCAATTCTATGTAGGGAATCAAACATAATTCAATATGGAGATTCCAATAAAACAGATTTTGGTCAATTCTCTGAAGGGAATCAAACTTATTCAATACAGGGATTCCAGCAAAACTGATTTTGGTCAATACTCTGTAGAAAATAAAACATAATTCAATACAGAAACTCCAGCAAAACTGTTTTCGGTCAATTCTCTGTAAGGAACTAACCTAATTCAATAGACTCTAGCAAAACAGTTTTTGGTCAATTCTCTGTAAGGAATCAACCTGATTCAAGAGATTCAAGCCAAAATATTGCGGTGAATTCTCTGAAGGAAAGAAGGCATAATTCAATACAGAAATTCGAGCAAAAGAGATTTTGGTCAATTCTCAGTAGCAAATTCAATATAGTTCAATACAGAATTTGAGCAAGGTATCAAATATGAATTCCTGTACAGATATGAAGAGTGGCGTCTCTGTACAGTGTGGCGGTGGTGGCGCGTGGAGACACTACTTCTAATTAGTTACATTATAACGGTCTCGCGGGTATAGAGTGAGACTGTTGTGTGGCCGAGCTCCACTCTGTCCAGTACAAAAGGTGCTATGTACACTATGTATAACAATAAGGTGTAGCTGCCTCCCCCTGGTGTGCAAGGTGGGAGTTAGAATTGCTTACCTTGGTCCTCAGCAGTAAAGGGCCAGGCACAATCTAGTTGGAAGATAATGCTGTGTGATATATTAAATGCATGTGGGCCATAGCGGCCTTGTTAGGGGGTGGGGAGGGGATGGAATAGGTGTTTGATTATTGCCCAGAGGTGAGTCAGTTGAGAAAGTGGTCAAGTTTGAGTGGGATGTTTATTTTTTATTCACTTCCTATTTGTGCGCGCGCAAACTACGGACGTCTCTCACGCATTTACTAAGCCTCTGGGGTGGAATTGAGTAGCACAGGGGTGTTCAGGGTGACTCAGGCTTCGCGTGGGTGGTCGAATTTTTAAGATCGGAGCATTTTTGAGATTTTGCATTTCACGGCCCCCGCTAGCGGTTTTACTAGCAGGCCCAGCTCAAATGTCAAGTATTGACTGTGTGCAGGAGCCTTTGGCGGTCACATGGCTTTTTTCAGAAGTGAAATCGGACCATTATTAACGACAACAGAAATTATTTGCTATTTTTTCATCACCCCGGTTGCGACTACGGACCCCGCTAGCGGTTTTAGTAGTAACCGTAACTCGGATCTGAAGGGCTGAGTGTGTGCAGGAGCCTTTGGCGGTCACGTGGAATTTTTCAGAAGTGAAATCGGACCATTATTAACGACACCAGAAATTATTTTCATTTTTTCATCAGCCCAGGTGCAACTACGGACCCTCCTAGCGGTTTTACTAGCGGTCCCAGCTTATATTTGAAGGGCTAAGTGTGTGCAGGAGCATTTGGCGTTCACATGGCATTTTTCAGAAGTGAAATCGCACCGTTATTAACGACAGCAGAAATCATTTGCTATTTTTTCATCACCCTGGTTGCGACTACGAACCCTGCTAGCGGTTTCGCTAGTGGTCTTAGCTTGGATTTGAAGGGCTGAGTGCGTGAAGGAGCCTTTGGGGGTCACGTAGCATTTTACAGAAGTGAATTTTTAGCGACAGCAGAGATTATTTTCTATTTTTTCAAAGTCTACTAACCCTCTGATTGGTGAAAACTATTTAATTTTGATAAATATTACCCATAAGTAGGGCCCCCATATGACAATCATGTCATCAGTTGATTTCTGAAGGCTAGACCGGAAAGACTTGATGTGCCAGCTAGGATGTGTTGTGGTTGCTATAGATGGATTAATTTGCTTAAAGTCCAAGTGTACAGTGGCGCCCTGGACTTATATTATCTTACCCAACATGCTTAAATGTATTTCCTGGCAGCCTAATGCAAACATCTGTGTCTTTTTACAATCATGATGCATTTGCATGAAAAAGAACAACAACTCTTACAAATGTATCTATATTTCCGTCTTTATTGCAAAGAAAACTGTACAATGACTCAATAGACTTCAGCTATTGAAATCAACCACCTTGATCTTTTTACCGAGGGTCCCTATGTCAGTCCTACATTGACTTGTGCCGCAGCGATGTCCCTGACACCACCGTAACCACCAGTTTCTGTAGGACGCCTAGGTCAGCCTCCTTTTGACATTAATCGCTCTGCGGTAGGATACCTCGTATATCACATTCTGATTGATCACATCAACACAACACTGTCTGACAAAAGGTCGGTACCTGATCAAACGTGTTGTCACCTAACCTGTGTCATGTGTCACTACGTACAGGGGACAGGAGACTATGCTAACAGTTAAACACTAGCTCTCTTTACTTTCCAGATCTAAATGCTTTGAAAAAGAAACCTGAGAGGTTTACTTACAAATACCACCGGAACTGAAGCTACTATTTATTCCACAGAGAGAAAGTTCTCTATTTACAAGGTTTGAGCAATTTTGGGATTTGTCACTGGAGAGGAAGTGACAACAATGTCTCGTGTCCTACCTGCCGTACCCTTCACATTTGACCTTCAGGCACCACCCGCAAGCTGCACGCTCGCTGTATGTAGATGTGCACGCCATCTTAGACGCTGCACAACAACAAAGTATGTCATGATAAAAACACCAGGCTTTTATGGATATCGAGTTTAAACTCCACGACACTCTTCACCACGGTTCTACCAGCATGTGGTGAACAGACGCGGTTGTTTTATATGCACAGCTTTACCTTTATAACACATGAAATGGTCTTTGAATCAGCTGCCTCTGTAGGCACACTGGGTATTGTGGCTACCCCAAACCTGTTGTGTAGGAGACGCGGCTCCTGGCTTGGGGCGGTCTTTCCACTTACAAGACGCATCTGAGAGTGTCTCTACTGGGTTAGTATTATTCTCCTCCCAGTGAGCTGGCACCAACAAAGCGGACCTAGCTCCGTAAAGCGTTGGTCAAAAGTCTTTGGTGCCATGTTAGGGACTCGACTAGGTGCCAGCAGCTATCGCTGTGCCCGCCAGGCGTCGTCCACTGCCGTCCTCCCGGACGGATCTTGGGGTCCTCACGTGAGGAGAATGCGTGGGTGCGGTCCCAGGGGGCGGGACCCGTATAAGGTATCTGTACTTCACCCTGCTCCACACAGAGTGGTGTACGACAGATGTACCGAGTAGTAGCCTGCGCCTGCATCGTAACATCATCCCCAATGTTGTTGTTGCAGCAGCTACACCGGGCCCCCCTGGGTACTCGCTGTCACCGCACGCTCTGCTGACATGTGGCACCCCCGTGGTACGACTGAGGTGTGGGATGGCAGCTGATGCAGCTACGATGTACACACCAGGACGGGCTGCTGCACCCAGTGGCAGTCTGAGACAGTAGGAACATCTACAGCAACAAAGGAACCTACTACTCCTACTCTCAACTCATGGTAACAACTACTGTAGTCTTCACTGAACCATCTAGGGTTTGTTGTAAACAAAGTATAATGATGGTACAACTGTCCGCCGGCACACTTATAGCAAACATAATGAACCTGTATTATGACTGAAACATTCCTGCTACTATAACATGTCGTACCAAACCAAAAGAGGTTGGGCATCATCTAATACACTAGGGCTAGTGAAAACAGGACTATTCTGCTGATACATAATGTAACAATATATGAGTAACTCTAAAAACAAGGTGTCTTATGAACCACACTACCTAACAACAAGGAAACCTTATCTACAGATTTTTGCAAGATTTTTCTGTTTTAGTTAACCCCTAAGGGTTAGCTGGGTACATAAATGATGTCTCAGGGTATATATATGTGAACTTATACAATATATGTGTTAACACCTCGAAAGCTGCTGTGCTGTTCTCAATTTAACCCTTGAAGAGGGCACATTTCTTTGACATGATGCAGGAATAGAGCCCTGGGGAGAAACTGAACAATGCTGTTTGGACCCTACAGGGTTGATAAAGACTCTGAAGGGTCAGTTTCTCCCAGCACAATGTTGGTGCATCAAGACAACAATTGAACCATGAGGTATCAATCAGTTCTCAAAAAGCTAATGTCTGAAACCAAATGGACCGATACACTATGGACGGCATATACAGTGTTTTAAATAAGTATACACCAAAGAACAAACCAACAAGAAGCATCATATCCATCTAGATACATCAGAAGCCATGTTGAGATTGATCTGTCCAGATCCAACTTACAACTATAAGTACCATGGATAAGATATTTACATCTTCAAAATGCTGATCTTGTCAGTTTGGAAAAATAAATTTAACCTGTACACGTTGAACAGAAATGACCGGCATTCCCTAAAGCAAATGAGTTTGTAGTAGTGAAGAAATGATCTTTTGATTACAAACAATGATTCAATTAGTTTTGAAAGAATTACAAAATATATCTTGTTCATTAGCCTTTCAAGAGGACCTTATAATATGACCAGTCACTGTACTCTTTTAATTATGCTCAATATGACAAACCAATTGCATTATTGGCAGTGAACTAAACATAACATGTCAAAGTGTGATGGCGCATGGAGACACTACTTCTTATTAGTTACTTTATAACGGTCTCGCGGGTATAGAGTGAGACTGTTGTGTGGCCAAGCTCCACTCTGCCTCCCCCTGGTGTGCAAGGTGGGAGTTAGAATTGCTTACCTTGGTCCTCAGCAGTAAAGGGCCAGGCACAATCTAGTTGGAAGATAATGCTGTGTGATATATTAAATGCATGTGGGCCATAGGGGCCTTGTTAGGGGGTGGGGAGGGGATGAAATACGTGTTTGATTAATGCCCAGAGGTGAGTCAGTTGAGAAAGTGGTCAAGTTTGAGTGGGATGTTTATTATTTATTCACTTCCTATTTGTGCGCGCGCAAACTACGGACGTCTCTCACGCATTTACTAAGCCTCTGGGGTGGAATTGAGTAGCACAGGGGTGTTCAGGGTGACTCAGGCTTTGCGTGGGTGGTCAAATTTTTAAGATCGGAGCATTTTTGAGTTTTTGCATTTCACGGCCCCCGCTAGCGGTTTTACTAGCAGGCCCAGCTCAAATGTGAAGTATTGACTGTGTGCAGGAGCCTTTGGCGGTCACATGGCTTTTTTCAGAAGTGAAATCGGACCATTATTAACGACAACAGAAATTATTTGCTATTTTTTCATCACCCCGGTTGCGACTACGGACCCCGCTAGCGGTTTTAGTAGTAACCGTAACTCGGATCTGAAGGGCTGAGTGTGTGCAGGAGCCTTTGGCGGTCACGTGGAATTTTTCAGAAGTGAAATCGGACCATTATTAACGACACCAGAAATTATTTTCATTTTTTTCATCAGCCCAGGTGCAACTACGGACCCTCCTAGCGGTTTTACTAGCGGTCCCAGCTTATATTTGAAGGGCTAAGTGTGTGCAGGAGCATTTGGCGTTCACATGGCATTTTTCAGAAGTGAAATCGCACCGTTATTAACGACAGCAGAAATCATTTGCTATTTTTTCATCACCCTGGTTGCGACTACGAACCCTGCTAGCGGTTTCGCTAGTGGTCTTAGCTTGGATTTGAAGGGCTGAGTGCGTGAAGGAGCCTTTGGGGGTCACGTAGCATTTTACAGAAGTGAATTTTTAGCGACAGCAGAGATTATTTTCTATTTTTTCAAAGTCTACTAACCCTCTGATTGGTGAAAACTATTTAATTTTGATAAATATTACCCATAAGTAGGGCCCCCATATGACAATCATGTCATCAGTTGATTTCTGAAGGCTAGACCGGAAAGACTTGATGTGCCAGCTAGGATGTGTTGTGGTTGCTATAGATGGATTAATTTGCTTAAAGTCCAAGTGTACAGTGGCGCCCTGGACTTATATTATCTTACCCAACATGCTTAAATGTATTTCCTGGCAGCCTAATGCAAACATCTGTGTCTTTTTACAATCATGATGCATTTGCATGAAAAAGAACAACAACTCTTACAAATGTATCTATATTTCCGTCTTTATTGCAAAGAAAACTGTACAATGACTCAATAGACTTCAGCTATTGAAATCAACCACCTTGATCTTTTTACCGAGGGTCCCTATGTCAGTCCTACATTGACTTGTGCCGCAGCGATGTCCCTGACACCACCGTAACCACCAGTTTCTGTAGGACGCCTAGGTCAGCCTCCTTTTGACATTAATCGCTCTGCGGTAGGATACCTCGTATATCACATTCTGATTGATCACATCAACACAACACTGTCTGACAAAAGGTCGGTACCTGATCAAACGTGTTGTCACCTAACCTGTGTCATGTGTCACTACGTACAGGGGACAGGAGACTATGCTAACAGTTAAACACTAGCTCTCTTTACTTTCCAGATCTAAATGCTTTGAAAAAGAAACCTGAGAGGTTTACTTACAAATACCACCGGAACTGAAGCTACTATTTATTCCACAGAGAGAAAGTTCTCTATTTACAAGGTTTGAGCAATTTTGGGATTTGTCACTGGAGAGGAAGTGACAACAATGTCTCGTGTCCTACCTGCCGTACCCTTCACATTTGACCTTCAGGCACCACCCGCAAGCTGCACGCTCGCTGTATGTAGATGTGCACGCCATCTTAGACGCTGCACAACAACAAAGTATGTCATGATAAAAACACCAGGCTTTTATGGATATCGAGTTTAAACTCCACGACACTCTTCACCACGGTTCTACCAGCATGTGGTGAACAGACGCGGTTGTTTTATATGCACAGCTTTACCTTTATAACACATGAAATGGTCTTTGAATCAGCTGCCTCTGTAGGCACACTGGGTATTGTGGCTACCCCAAACCTGTTGTGTAGGAGACGCGGCTCCTGGCTTGGGGCGGTCTTTCCACTTACAAGACGCATCTGAGAGTGTCTCTACTGGGTTAGTATTATTCTCCTCCCAGTGAGCTGGCACCAACAAAGCGGACCTAGCTCCGTAAAGCGTTGGTCAAAAGTCTTTGGTGCCATGTTAGGGACTCGACTAGGTGCCAGCAGCTATCGCTGTGCCCGCCAGGCGTCGTCCACTGCCGTCCTCCCGGACGGATCTTGGGGTCCTCACGTGAGGAGAATGCGTGGGTGCGGTCCCAGGGGGCGGGACCCGTATAAGGTATCTGTACTTCACCCTGCTCCACACAGAGTGGTGTACGACAGATGTACCGAGTAGTAGCCTGCGCCTGCATCGTAACATCATCCCCAATGTTGTTGTTGCAGCAGCTACACCGGGCCCCCCTGGGTACTCGCTGTCACCGCACGCTCTGCTGACATGTGGCACCCCCGTGGTACGACTGAGGTGTGGGATGGCAGCTGATGCAGCTACGATGTACACACCAGGACGGGCTGCTGCACCCAGTGGCAGTCTGAGACAGTAGGAACATCTACAGCAACAAAGGAACCTACTACTCCTACTCTCAACTCATGGTAACAACTACTGTAGTCTTCACTGAACCATCTAGGGTTTGTTGTAAACAAAGTATAATGATGGTACAACTGTCCGCCGTCACACTTATAGCAAACATAATGAACCTGTATTATGACTGAAACATTCCTGCTACTATAACATGTCGTACCAAACCAAAAGAGGTTGGGCATCATCTAATACACTAGGGCTAGTGAAAACAGGACTATTCTGCTGATACATAATGTAACAATATATGAGTAACTCTAAAAACAAGGTGTCTTATGAACCACACTACCTAACAACAAGGAAACCTTATCTACAGATTTTTGCAAGATTTTTCTGTTTTAGTTAACCCCTAAGGGTTAGCTGGGTACATAAATGATGTCTCAGGGTATATATATGTGAACTTATACAATATATGTGTTAACACCTTGAAAGCTGCTGTGCTGTTCTCAATTTAACCCTTGAAGAGGGCACATTTCTTTGACATGATGCAGGAATAGAGCCCTGGGGAGAAACTGAACAATGCTGTTTGGACCCTACAGGGTTGATAAAGACTCTGAAGGGTCAGTTTCTCCCAGCACAATGTTGGTGCATCAAGACAACAATTGAACCATGAGGTATCAATCAGTTCTCAAAAAGCTAATGTCTGAAACCAAATGGACCGATACACTATGGACGGCATATACAGTGTTTTAAATAAGTATACACCAAAGAACAAACCAACAAGAAGCATCATATCCATCTAGATACATCAGAAGCCATGTTGAGATTGATCTGTCCAGATCCAACTTACAACTATAAGTACCATGGATAAGATATTTACATCTTCAAAATGCTGATCTTGTCAGTTTGGAAAAATAAATTTAACCTGTACACGTTGAACAGAAATGACCGGCATTCCCTAAAGCAAATGAGTTTGTAGTAGTGAAGAAATGATCTTTTGATTACAAACAATGATTCAATTAGTTTTGAAAGAATTACAAAATATATCTTGTTCATTAGCCTTTCAAGAGGACCTTATAATATGACCAGTCACTGTACTCTTTTAATTATGCTCAATATGACAAACCAATTGCATTATTGGCAGTGAACTAAACATAACATGTCAAAGTGTGATGGCGCATGGAGACACTACTTCTTATTAGTTACTTTATAACGGTCTCGCGGGTATAGAGTGAGACTGTCGTGTGGCCGAGCTCCACTCTGTCCAGTACAAAAGGTGCTATGTACACTATGTATAACAATAAGGTGTAGCTGCCTCCCCCTGGTGTGCAAGTTGGGAGTTAGAATTGCTCACCTTGGTCCTCAGCAGTAAAGGGCCAGGCACAATCTAGTTGGAAGATAATGCTGTGTGATATATTAAATGCATGTGGGCCATAGGGGCCTTGTTAGGGGGTGGGGAGGGGATGAAATACGTGTTTGATTAATGCCCAGAGGTGAGTCAGTTGAGAAAGTGGTCAAGTTTGAGTGGGATGTTTATTATTTATTCACTTCCTATTTGTGCGCGCGCAAACTACGGACGTCTCTCACGCATTTACTAAGCCTCTGGGGTGGAATTGAGTAGCACAGGGGTGTTCAGGGTGACTCAGGCTTTGCGTGGGTGGTCAAATTTTTAAGATCGGAGCATTTTTGAGTTTTTGCATTTCACGGCCCCCGCTAGCGGTTTTACTAGCAGGCCCAGCTCAAATGTGAAGTATTGACTGTGTGCAGGAGCCTTTGGCGGTCACATGGCTTTTTTCAGAAGTGAAATCGGACCATTATTAACGACAACAGAAATTATTTGCTATTTTTTCATCACCCCGGTTGCGACTACGGACCCCGCTAGCGGTTTTAGTAGTAACCGTAACTCGGATCTGAAGGGCTGAGTGTGTGCAGGAGCCTTTGGCGGTCACGTGGAATTTTTCAGAAGTGAAATCGGACCATTATTAACGACACCAGAAATTATTTTCATTTTTTTCATCAGCCCAGGTGCAACTACGGACCCTCCTAGCGGTTTTACTAGCGGTCCCAGCTTATATTTGAAGGGCTAAGTGTGTGCAGGAGCATTTGGCGTTCACATGGCATTTTTCAGAAGTGAAATCGCACCGTTATTAACGACAGCAGAAATCATTTGCTATTTTTTCATCACCCTGGTTGCGACTACGAACCCTGCTAGCGGTTTCGCTAGTGGTCTTAGCTTGGATTTGAAGGGCTGAGTGCGTGAAGGAGCCTTTGGGGGTCACGTAGCATTTTACAGAAGTGAATTTTTAGCGACAGCAGAGATTATTTTCTATTTTTTCAAAGTCTACTAACCCTCTGATTGGTGAAAACTATTTAATTTTGATAAATATTACCCATAAGTAGGGCCCCCATATGACAATCATGTCATCAGTTGATTTCTGAAGGCTAGACCGGAAAGACTTGATGTGCCAGCTAGGATGTGTTGTGGTTGCTATAGATGGATTAATTTGCTTAAAGTCCAAGTGTACAGTGGCGCCCTGGACTTATATTATCTTACCCAACATGCTTAAATGTATTTCCTGGCAGCCTAATGCAAACATCTGTGTCTTTTTACAATCATGATGCATTTGCATGAAAAAGAACAACAACTCTTACAAATGTATCTATATTTCCGTCTTTATTGCAAAGAAAACTGTACAATGACTCAATAGACTTCAGCTATTGAAATCAACCACCTTGATCTTTTTACCGAGGGTCCCTATGTCAGTCCTACATTGACTTGTGCCGCAGCGATGTCCCTGACACCACCGTAACCACCAGTTTCTGTAGGACGCCTAGGTCAGCCTCCTTTTGACATTAATCGCTCTGCGGTAGGATACCTCGTATATCACATTCTGATTGATCACATCAACACAACACTGTCTGACAAAAGGTCGGTACCTGATCAAACGTGTTGTCACCTAACCTGTGTCATGTGTCACTACGTACAGGGGACAGGAGACTATGCTAACAGTTAAACACTAGCTCTCTTTACTTTCCAGATCTAAATGCTTTGAAAAAGAAACCTGAGAGGTTTACTTACAAATACCACCGGAACTGAAGCTACTATTTATTCCACAGAGAGAAAGTTCTCTATTTACAAGGTTTGAGCAATTTTGGGATTTGTCACTGGAGAGGAAGTGACAACAATGTCTCGTGTCCTACCTGCCGTACCCTTCACATTTGACCTTCAGGCACCACCCGCAAGCTGCACGCTCGCTGTATGTAGATGTGCACGCCATCTTAGACGCTGCACAACAACAAAGTATGTCATGATAAAAACACCAGGCTTTTATGGATATCGAGTTTAAACTCCACGACACTCTTCACCACGGTTCTACCAGCATGTGGTGAACAGACGCGGTTGTTTTATATGCACAGCTTTACCTTTATAACACATGAAATGGTCTTTGAATCAGCTGCCTCTGTAGGCACACTGGGTATTGTGGCTACCCCAAACCTGTTGTGTAGGAGACGCGGCTCCTGGCTTGGGGCGGTCTTTCCACTTACAAGACGCATCTGAGAGTGTCTCTACTGGGTTAGTATTATTCTCCTCCCAGTGAGCTGGCACCAACAAAGCGGACCTAGCTCCGTAAAGCGTTGGTCAAAAGTCTTTGGTGCCATGTTAGGGACTCGACTAGGTGCCAGCAGCTATCGCTGTGCCCGCCAGGCGTCGTCCACTGCCGTCCTCCCGGACGGATCTTGGGGTCCTCACGTGAGGAGAATGCGTGGGTGCGGTCCCAGGGGGCGGGACCCGTATAAGGTATCTGTACTTCACCCTGCTCCACACAGAGTGGTGTACGACAGATGTACCGAGTAGTAGCCTGCGCCTGCATCGTAACATCATCCCCAATGTTGTTGTTGCAGCAGCTACACCGGGCCCCCCTGGGTACTCGCTGTCACCGCACGCTCTGCTGACATGTGGCACCCCCGTGGTACGACTGAGGTGTGGGATGGCAGCTGATGCAGCTACGATGTACACACCAGGACGGGCTGCTGCACCCAGTGGCAGTCTGAGACAGTAGGAACATCTACAGCAACAAAGGAACCTACTACTCCTACTCTCAACTCATGGTAACAACTACTGTAGTCTTCACTGAACCATCTAGGGTTTGTTGTAAACAAAGTATAATGATGGTACAACTGTCCGCCGTCACACTTATAGCAAACATAATGAACCTGTATTATGACTGAAACATTCCTGCTACTATAACATGTCGTACCAAACCAAAAGAGGTTGGGCATCATCTAATACACTAGGGCTAGTGAAAACAGGACTATTCTGCTGATACATAATGTAACAATATATGAGTAACTCTAAAAACAAGGTGTCTTATGAACCACACTACCTAACAACAAGGAAACCTTATCTACAGATTTTTGCAAGATTTTTCTGTTTTAGTTAACCCCTAAGGGTTAGCTGGGTACATAAATGATGTCTCAGGGTATATATATGTGAACTTATACAATATATGTGTTAACACCTTGAAAGCTGCTGTGCTGTTCTCAATTTAACCCTTGAAGAGGGCACATTTCTTTGACATGATGCAGGAATAGAGCCCTGGGGAGAAACTGAACAATGCTGTTTGGACCCTACAGGGTTGATAAAGACTCTGAAGGGTCAGTTTCTCCCAGCACAATGTTGGTGCATCAAGACAACAATTGAACCATGAGGTATCAATCAGTTCTCAAAAAGCTAATGTCTGAAACCAAATGGACCGATACACTATGGACGGCATATACAGTGTTTTAAATAAGTATACACCAAAGAACAAACCAACAAGAAGCATCATATCCATCTAGATACATCAGAAGCCATGTTGAGATTGATCTGTCCAGATCCAACTTACAACTATAAGTACCATGGATAAGATATTTACATCTTCAAAATGCTGATCTTGTCAGTTTGGAAAAATAAATTTAACCTGTACACGTTGAACAGAAATGACCGGCATTCCCTAAAGCAAATGAGTTTGTAGTAGTGAAGAAATGATCTTTTGATTACAAACAATGATTCAATTAGTTTTGAAAGAATTACAAAATATATCTTGTTCATTAGCCTTTCAAGAGGACCTTATAATATGACCAGTCACTGTACTCTTTTAATTATGCTCAATATGACAAACCAATTGCATTATTGGCAGTGAACTAAACATAACATGTCAAAGTGTGATGGCGCATGGAGACACTACTTCTTATTAGTTACTTTATAACGGTCTCGCGGGTATAGAGTGAGACTGTCGTGTGGCCGAGCTCCACTCTGTCCAGTACAAAAGGTGCTATGTACACTATGTATAACAATAAGGTGTAGCTGCCTCCCCCTGGTGTGCAAGTTGGGAGTTAGAATTGCTCACCTTGGTCCTCAGCAGTAAAGGGCCAGGCACAATCTAGTTGGAAGATAATGCTGTGTGATATATTAAATGCATGTGGGCCATAGGGGCCTTGTTAGGGGGTGGGGAGGGGATGAAATACGTGTTTGATTAATGCCCAGAGGTGAGTCAGTTGAGAAAGTGGTCAAGTTTGAGTGGGATGTTTATTATTTATTCACTTCCTATTTGTGCGCGCGCAAACTACGGACGTCTCTCACGCATTTACTAAGCCTCTGGGGTGGAATTGAGTAGCACAGGGGTGTTCAGGGTGACTCAGGCTTTGCGTGGGTGGTCAAATTTTTAAGATCGGAGCATTTTTGAGTTTTTGCATTTCACGGCCCCCGCTAGCGGTTTTACTAGCAGGCCCAGCTCAAATGTGAAGTATTGACTGTGTGCAGGAGCCTTTGGCGGTCACATGGCTTTTTTCAGAAGTGAAATCGGACCATTATTAACGACAACAGAAATTATTTGCTATTTTTTCATCACCCCGGTTGCGACTACGGACCCCGCTAGCGGTTTTAGTAGTAACCGTAACTCGGATCTGAAGGGCTGAGTGTGTGCAGGAGCCTTTGGCGGTCACGTGGAATTTTTCAGAAGTGAAATCGGACCATTATTAACGACACCAGAAATTATTTTCATTTTTTTCATCAGCCCAGGTGCAACTACGGACCCTCCTAGCGGTTTTACTAGCGGTCCCAGCTTATATTTGAAGGGCTAAGTGTGTGCAGGAGCATTTGGCGTTCACATGGCATTTTTCAGAAGTGAAATCGCACCGTTATTAACGACAGCAGAAATCATTTGCTATTTTTTCATCACCCTGGTTGCGACTACGAACCCTGCTAGCGGTTTCGCTAGTGGTCTTAGCTTGGATTTGAAGGGCTGAGTGCGTGAAGGAGCCTTTGGGGGTCACGTAGCATTTTACAGAAGTGAATTTTTAGCGACAGCAGAGATTATTTTCTATTTTTTCAAAGTCTACTAACCCTCTGATTGGTGAAAACTATTTAATTTTGATAAATATTACCCATAAGTAGGGCCCCCATATGACAATCATGTCATCAGTTGATTTCTGAAGGCTAGACCGGAAAGACTTGATGTGCCAGCTAGGATGTGTTGTGGTTGCTATAGATGGATTAATTTGCTTAAAGTCCAAGTGTACAGTGGCGCCCTGGACTTATATTATCTTACCCAACATGCTTAAATGTATTTCCTGGCAGCCTAATGCAAACATCTGTGTCTTTTTACAATCATGATGCATTTGCATGAAAAAGAACAACAACTCTTACAAATGTATCTATATTTCCGTCTTTATTGCAAAGAAAACTGTACAATGACTCAATAGACTTCAGCTATTGAAATCAACCACCTTGATCTTTTTACCGAGGGTCCCTATGTCAGTCCTACATTGACTTGTGCCGCAGCGATGTCCCTGACACCACCGTAACCACCAGTTTCTGTAGGACGCCTAGGTCAGCCTCCTTTTGACATTAATCGCTCTGCGGTAGGATACCTCGTATATCACATTCTGATTGATCACATCAACACAACACTGTCTGACAAAAGGTCGGTACCTGATCAAACGTGTTGTCACCTAACCTGTGTCATGTGTCACTACGTACAGGGGACAGGAG
This sequence comes from Harmothoe impar, assembly GCA_947462335.1. Lineage (NCBI taxonomy): Eukaryota > Metazoa > Annelida > Polychaeta > Phyllodocida > Polynoidae > Harmothoe > Harmothoe impar. Next base: position 71,336,657 of record OX381712.1, on the reverse strand, counting down.
ACTATGCTAACAGTTAAACACTAGCTCTCTTTACTTTCCAGATCTAAATGCTTTGAAAAAGAAACCTGAGAGGTTTACTTACAAATACCACCGGAACTGAAGCTACTATTTATTCCACAGAGAGAAAGTTCTCTATTTACAAGGTTTGAGCAATTTTGGGATTTGTCACTGGAGAGGAAGTGACAACAATGTCTCGTGTCCTACCTGCCGTACCCTTCACATTTGACCTTCAGGCACCACCCGCAAGCTGCACGCTCGCTGTATGTAGATGTGCACGCCATCTTAGACGCTGCACAACAACAAAGTATGTCATGATAAAAACACCAGGCTTTTATGGATATCGAGTTTAAACTCCACGACACTCTTCACCACGGTTCTACCAGCATGTGGTGAACAGACGCGGTTGTTTTATATGCACAGCTTTACCTTTATAACACATGAAATGGTCTTTGAATCAGCTGCCTCTGTAGGCACACTGGGTATTGTGGCTACCCCAAACCTGTTGTGTAGGAGACGCGGCTCCTGGCTTGGGGCGGTCTTTCCACTTACAAGACGCATCTGAGAGTGTCTCTACTGGGTTAGTATTATTCTCCTCCCAGTGAGCTGGCACCAACAAAGCGGACCTAGCTCCGTAAAGCGTTGGTCAAAAGTCTTTGGTGCCATGTTAGGGACTCGACTAGGTGCCAGCAGCTATCGCTGTGCCCGCCAGGCGTCGTCCACTGCCGTCCTCCCGGACGGATCTTGGGGTCCTCACGTGAGGAGAATGCGTGGGTGCGGTCCCAGGGGGCGGGACCCGTATAAGGTATCTGTACTTCACCCTGCTCCACACAGAGTGGTGTACGACAGATGTACCGAGTAGTAGCCTGCGCCTGCATCGTAACATCATCCCCAATGTTGTTGTTGCAGCAGCTACACCGGGCCCCCCTGGGTACTCGCTGTCACCGCACGCTCTGCTGACATGTGGCACCCCCGTGGTACGACTGAGGTGTGGGATGGCAGCTGATGCAGCTACGATGTACACACCAGGACGGGCTGCTGCACCCAGTGGCAGTCTGAGACAGTAGGAACATCTACAGCAACAAAGGAACCTACTACTCCTACTCTCAACTCATGGTAACAACTACTGTAGTCTTCACTGAACCATCTAGGGTTTGTTGTAAACAAAGTATAATGATGGTACAACTGTCCGCCGTCACACTTATAGCAAACATAATGAACCTGTATTATGACTGAAACATTCCTGCTACTATAACATGTCGTACCAAACCAAAAGAGGTTGGGCATCATCTAATACACTAGGGCTAGTGAAAACAGGACTATTCTGCTGATACATAATGTAACAATATATGAGTAACTCTAAAAACAAGGTGTCTTATGAACCACACTACCTAACAACAAGGAAACCTTATCTACAGATTTTTGCAAGATTTTTCTGTTTTAGTTAACCCCTAAGGGTTAGCTGGGTACATAAATGATGTCTCAGGGTATATATATGTGAACTTATACAATATATGTGTTAACACCTTGAAAGCTGCTGTGCTGTTCTCAATTTAACCCTTGAAGAGGGCACATTTCTTTGACATGATGCAGGAATAGAGCCCTGGGGAGAAACTGAACAATGCTGTTTGGACCCTACAGGGTTGATAAAGACTCTGAAGGGTCAGTTTCTCCCAGCACAATGTTGGTGCATCAAGACAACAATTGAACCATGAGGTATCAATCAGTTCTCAAAAAGCTAATGTCTGAAACCAAATGGACCGATACACTATGGACGGCATATACAGTGTTTTAAATAAGTATACACCAAAGAACAAACCAACAAGAAGCATCATATCCATCTAGATACATCAGAAGCCATGTTGAGATTGATCTGTCCAGATCCAACTTACAACTATAAGTACCATGGATAAGATATTTACATCTTCAAAATGCTGATCTTGTCAGTTTGGAAAAATAAATTTAACCTGTACACGTTGAACAGAAATGACCGGCATTCCCTAAAGCAAATGAGTTTGTAGTAGTGAAGAAATGATCTTTTGATTACAAACAATGATTCAATTAGTTTTGAAAGAATTACAAAATATATCTTGTTCATTAGCCTTTCAAGAGGACCTTATAATATGACCAGTCACTGTACTCTTTTAATTATGCTCAATATGACAAACCAATTGCATTATTGGCAGTGAACTAAACATAACATGTCAAAGTGTGATGGCGCATGGAGACACTACTTCTTATTAGTTACTTTATAACGGTCTCGCGGGTATAGAGTGAGACTGTCGTGTGGCCGAGCTCCACTCTGTCCAGTACAAAAGGTGCTATGTACACTATGTATAACAATAAGGTGTAGCTGCCTCCCCCTGGTGTGCAAGTTGGGAGTTAGAATTGCTCACCTTGGTCCTCAGCAGTAAAGGGCCAGGCACAATCTAGTTGGAAGATAATGCTGTGTGATATATTAAATGCATGTGGGCCATAGGGGCCTTGTTAGGGGGTGGGGAGGGGATGAAATACGTGTTTGATTAATGCCCAGAGGTGAGTCAGTTGAGAAAGTGGTCAAGTTTGAGTGGGATGTTTATTATTTATTCACTTCCTATTTGTGCGCGCGCAAACTACGGACGTCTCTCACGCATTTACTAAGCCTCTGGGGTGGAATTGAGTAGCACAGGGGTGTTCAGGGTGACTCAGGCTTTGCGTGGGTGGTCAAATTTTTAAGATCGGAGCATTTTTGAGTTTTTGCATTTCACGGCCCCCGCTAGCGGTTTTACTAGCAGGCCCAGCTCAAATGTGAAGTATTGACTGTGTGCAGGAGCCTTTGGCGGTCACATGGCTTTTTTCAGAAGTGAAATCGGACCATTATTAACGACAACAGAAATTATTTGCTATTTTTTCATCACCCCGGTTGCGACTACGGACCCCGCTAGCGGTTTTAGTAGTAACCGTAACTCGGATCTGAAGGGCTGAGTGTGTGCAGGAGCCTTTGGCGGTCACGTGGAATTTTTCAGAAGTGAAATCGGACCATTATTAACGACACCAGAAATTATTTTCATTTTTTTCATCAGCCCAGGTGCAACTACGGACCCTCCTAGCGGTTTTACTAGCGGTCCCAGCTTATATTTGAAGGGCTAAGTGTGTGCAGGAGCATTTGGCGTTCACATGGCATTTTTCAGAAGTGAAATCGCACCGTTATTAACGACAGCAGAAATCATTTGCTATTTTTTCATCACCCTGGTTGCGACTACGAACCCTGCTAGCGGTTTCGCTAGTGGTCTTAGCTTGGATTTGAAGGGCTGAGTGCGTGAAGGAGCCTTTGGGGGTCACGTAGCATTTTACAGAAGTGAATTTTTAGCGACAGCAGAGATTATTTTCTATTTTTTCAAAGTCTACTAACCCTCTGATTGGTGAAAACTATTTAATTTTGATAAATATTACCCATAAGTAGGGCCCCCATATGACAATCATGTCATCAGTTGATTTCTGAAGGCTAGACCGGAAAGACTTGATGTGCCAGCTAGGATGTGTTGTGGTTGCTATAGATGGATTAATTTGCTTAAAGTCCAAGTGTACAGTGGCGCCCTGGACTTATATTATCTTACCCAACATGCTTAAATGTATTTCCTGGCAGCCTAATGCAAACATCTGTGTCTTTTTACAATCATGATGCATTTGCATGAAAAAGAACAACAACTCTTACAAATGTATCTATATTTCCGTCTTTATTGCAAAGAAAACTGTACAATGACTCAATAGACTTCAGCTATTGAAATCAACCACCTTGATCTTTTTACCGAGGGTCCCTATGTCAGTCCTACATTGACTTGTGCCGCAGCGATGTCCCTGACACCACCGTAACCACCAGTTTCTGTAGGACGCCTAGGTCAGCCTCCTTTTGACATTAATCGCTCTGCGGTAGGATACCTCGTATATCACATTCTGATTGATCACATCAACACAACACTGTCTGACAAAAGGTCGGTACCTGATCAAACGTGTTGTCACCTAACCTGTGTCATGTGTCACTACGTACAGGGGACAGGAGACTATGCTAACAGTTAAACACTAGCTCTCTTTACTTTCCAGATCTAAATGCTTTGAAAAAGAAACCTGAGAGGTTTACTTACAAATACCACCGGAACTGAAGCTACTATTTATTCCACAGAGAGAAAGTTCTCTATTTACAAGGTTTGAGCAATTTTGGGATTTGTCACTGGAGAGGAAGTGACAACAATGTCTCGTGTCCTACCTGCCGTACCCTTCACATTTGACCTTCAGGCACCACCCGCAAGCTGCACGCTCGCTGTATGTAGATGTGCACGCCATCTTAGACGCTACACAACAACAAAGTATGTCATGATAAAAACACCAGGCTTTTATAGATATCGAGTTTAAACTCCACGACACTCTTCACCGCGGTTCTACCAGCGTGTGGTGAACAGACGCGGTTGTTTTATATGCACAGCTTTACCTTTATAACACATGAAATGGTCTTTGAATCAGCTGCCTCTGTAGGCACACTGGGTATTGTGGCTACCCCAAACCTGTTGTGTAGGAGACGCGGCTCCTGGCTTGGGGCGGTCTTTCCACTTATGAGACGCATCTGAGAGTGTCTACTGGGTTAGTATTATTCTCCTCCCAGTTTGCTGGCACCAACAAAGCGGACCTAGCTCCGTAAAGCATTGGTCAAAAGTCTTTGGTGCCATGTTAGGGACTGGACTAGGTGCCAGCAGCTATCGCTGTGCCCGCCAGGCGTCGTCCACTGCCGTCCTCCCGGACGGATCTTGGGGTCCTCACGTGAGGAGAATGCGTGGGTGCGGTCCCAGGGGGCGGGACCCGTATAAGGTATCTGTACTTCACCCTGCTCCACACAGAGTGGTGTACGACAGATGTACCGAGTAGTAGCCTGCGCCTGCATCGTAACATCATCCCCAATGTTGTTGTTGCAGCAGCTACACCGGGCTCCCCCTGGGTACTCGCTGTCACCGCACGCTCTGCTGACGATGTGGCACCCCCGTGGTACGACTGAGGTGTGGGATGGCAGCTGATGCAGCTACGATGTACACACCAGGACGGGCTGCTGCACCCAGTGGCAGTCTGAGACAGCAGGAACATCTACAGCAACAAAGGAACCTACTACTCCTACTCTCAACTCATGGTAACAACTACTGTAGTCTTCACTGAACCATCTCGGGTTTGTTGTAAACAAGGTATAATGATGGTACAACTGTCCGCCGTCACACTTATAGCAAACATAATGAACCTGAATCATGACTGAAACATTCCTGCTACTATAACAAGTGCCTCCCCCTGGTGTGCAAGGTGGGAGTTAGAATTGCTTACCTTGGTCCTCAGCAGTAAAGGGCCAGGCACAATCTAGTTGGAAGATAATGCTGTGTGATATATATTAAATGCATGTGGGCCATAGGGGCCTTGTTAGGGGGTGGGGAGGGGAGGGAATACGTGTTTGATTCATGCCCAGAGGTGAGTCAGTTGAGAAAGTGGTCAAGTTTGAGTGGGATGTTTATTTTTTATTCACTTCCTATTTGTGCGCGCGCAAACTACGGACGTCTCTCACGCATTTACTAAGCCTCTGGGGTGGAATTGAGTAGCACAGGGGTGTTCAGGGTGACTCAGGCTTCGCGTGGGTGGTCGAATTTTTAAGATCGGAGCATTTTTGAGTTTTTGCATTTCACGGCCCCCGCTAGCGGTTTTACTAGCAGGCCCAGCTCAAATGTGAAGTATTGACTGTGTGCAGGAGCCTTTGGCGGTCACATGGCTTTTTTCAGAAGTGAAATCGGACCATTATTAACGACAACAGAAATTATTTGCTATTTTTTCATCACCCCGGTTGCGACTACGGACCCCGCTAGCGGTTTTAGTAGTAACCGTAACTCGGATCTGAAGGGCTGAGTGTGTGCAGGAGCCTTTGGCGGTTACGTGGAATTTTTCAGAAGTGAAATCGGACCATTATTAACGACACCAGAAATTATTTTCATTTTTTTCATCAGCCCAGGTGCAACTACGGACCCTCCTAGCGGTTTTACTAGCGGTCCCAGCTTATATTTGAAGGGCTAAGTGTGTGCAGGAGCATTTGGCGTTCACATGGCATTTTTCAGAAGTGAAATCGCACCGTTATTAACGACAGCAGAAATCATTTGCTATTTTTTCATCACCCTGGTTGCGACTACGAACCCTGCTAGCGGTTTCGCTAGTGGTCTTAGCTTGGATTTGAAGGGCTGAGTGTGTGAAGGAGCCTTTGGGGGTCACGTAGCATTTTACAGAAGTGAATTTTTAGCGACAGCAGAGATTATTTTCTATTTTTTCAAAGTCTACTAACCCTCTGATTGGTGAAAACTATTTAATTTTGATAAATATTACCCATAAGTAGGGCCCCCATATGACAATCATGTCATCAGTTGATTTCTGAAGGCTAGACCGGAAAGACTTGATGTGCCAGCTAGGATGTGTTGTGGTTGCTATAGATGGATTAATTTGCTTAAAGTCCAAGTGTACAGTGGCGCCCTGGACTTATATTATCTTACCCAACATGCTTAAATGTATTTCCTGGCAGCCTAATGCAAACATCTGTGTCTTTTTACAATCATGATGCATTTGCATGAAAAAGAACAACAACTCTTACAAATGTATCTATATTTCCGTCTTTATTGCAAAGAAAACTGTACAATGACTCAATAGACTTCAGCTATTGAAATCAACCACCTTGATCTTTTTACCGAGGGTCCCTATGTCAGTCCTACATTGACTTGTGCCGCAGCGATGTCCCTGACACCACCGTAACCACCAGTTTCTGTAGGACGCCTAGGTCAGCCTCCTTTTGACATTAATCGCTCTGCGGTAGGATACCTCGTATATCACATTCTGATTGATCACATCAACACAACACTGTCTGACAAAAGGTCGGTACCTGATCAAACGTGTTGTCACCTAACCTGTGTCATGTGTCACTACGTACAGGGGACAGGAGACTATGCTAACAGTTAAACACTAGCTCTCTTTACTTTCCAGATCTAAATGCTTTGAAAAAGAAACCTGAGAGGTTTACTTACAAATACCACCGGAACTGAAGCTACTATTTATTCCACAGAGAGAAAGTTCTCTATTTACAAGGTTTGAGCAATTTTGGGATTTGTCACTGGAGAGGAAGTGACAACAATGTCTCGTGTCCTACCTGCCGTACCCTTCACATTTGACCTTCAGGCACCACCCGCAAGCTGCACGCTCGCTGTATGTAGATGTGCACGCCATCTTAGACGCTACACAACAACAAAGTATGTCATGATAAAAACACCAGGCTTTTATAGATATCGAGTTTAAACTCCACGACACTCTTCACCGCGGTTCTACCAGCGTGTGGTGAACAGACGCGGTTGTTTTATATGCACAGCTTTACCTTTATAACACATGAAATGGTCTTTGAATCAGCTGCCTCTGTAGGCACACTGGGTATTGTGGCTACCCCAAACCTGTCGTGTAGGAGACGCCGCTCCTGGCTCGGGGCAGTCTTTCCACTTATGAGACGCATCTGAGAGTGTCTACTGGGTTAGTATTATTCTCCTCCCAGTTTGCTGGCACCAACAAAGCGGACCTAGCTCCGTAAAGCATTGGTCAAAAGTCTTTGGTGCCATGTTAGGGACTGGACTAGGTGCCAGCAGCTATCGCTGTGCCCGCCAGGCGTCGTCCACTGCCGTCCTCCCGGACGGATCTTGGGGTCCTCACGTGAGGAGAATGCGTGGGTGCGGTCCCAGGGGGCGGGACCCGTATAAGGTATCTGTACTTCACCCTGCTCCACACAGAGTGGTGTACGACAGATGTACCGAGTAGTAGCCTGCGCCTGCATCGTAACATCATCCCCAATGTTGTTGTTGCAGCAGCTACACCGGGCTCCCCCTGGGTACTCGCTGTCACCGCACGCTCTGCTGACGATGTGGCACCCCCGTGGTACGACTGAGGTGTGGGATGGCAGCTGATGCAGCTACGATGTACACACCAGGACGGGCTGCTGCACCCAGTAGCAGTCTGAGACAGCAGGAACATCTACAGCAACAAAGGAACCTACTACTCCTACTCTCAACTCATGGTAACAACTACTGTAGTCTTCACTGAACCATCTCGGGTTTGTTGTAAACAAGGTATAATGATGGTACAACTGTCCGCCGTCACACTTATAGCAAACATAATGAACCTGAATCATGACTGAAACATTCCTGCTACTATAACAAGTGCCTCCCCCTGGTGTGCAAGGTGGGAGTTAGAATTGCTTACCTTGGTCCTCAGCAGTAAAGGGCCAGGCACAATCTAGTTGGAAGATAATGCTGTGTGATATATATTAAATGCATGTGGGCCATAGGGGCCTTGTTAGGGGGTGGGGAGGGGAGGGAATACGTGTTTGATTCATGCCCAGAGGTGAGTCAGTTGAGAAAGTGGTCAAGTTTGAGTGGGATGTTTATTTTTTATTCACTTCCTATTTGTGCGCGCGCAAACTACGGACGTCTCTCACGCATTTACTAAGCCTCTGGGGTGGAATTGAGTAGCACAGGGGTGTTCAGGGTGACTCAGGCTTCGCGTGGGTGGTCGAATTTTTAAGATCGGAGCATTTTTGAGTTTTTGCATTTCACGGCCCCCGCTAGCGGTTTTACTAGCAGGCCCAGCTCAAATGTGAAGTATTGACCGTGTGCAGGAGCCTTTGGCGGTCACATGGCTTTTTTCAGAAGTGAAATCGGACCATTATTAACGACAACAGAAATTATTTGCTATTTTTTCATCACCCCGGTTGCGACTACGGACCTCGCTAGCGGTTTTAGTAGTAACCGTAACTCGGATCTGAAGGGCTGAGTGTGTGCAGGAGCCTTTGGCGGTCAGGTGGAATTTTTCAGAAGTGAAATCGGAGCATTATTAACGACACCAGAAATTATTTTCATTTTTTTCATCAGCCCAGGTGCAACTACGGACCCTCCTAGCGGTTTTACTAGCGGTCCCAGCTTATATTTGAAGGGCTAAGTGTGTGCAGGAGCATTTGGCGGTCACATGGCATTCTTCAGAAGTGAAATCGGACTGTTATTAACGACAGCAGAAATCATTTGCTATTTTTTCATCACCCTGGTTGCGACTACGAAACCCGCTAGCGGTTTCGCTAGTGGTCTTAGCTTGGATTTGAAGGGCTGAGTGTGTGAAGGAGCCTTTGGGAGTCACGTGGCACTTCACAGAAGTGAATTTTTAGCGACAGCAGAAATTATTTTCTTTTTTTTCAAAGTCTACTAACCCTCTGATTGGTGAAAACTTTAATTTTGATAAATATTACCCATAAGTAGGGCCCCCATATGACAATCATGTCATCAGTTGATGTCTGAAGGCTAGACCGGAAAGACTTGATGTGCCAGCTAGGATGTGTTGTGGTTGCTATAGATACCGTACCGTCGCGATTTAGCGCCGGGGCGCTCTTCAATTTGGAGGGGCCTTTATACCTAACACAGGCGCTTATTCAAGATCCTATTTCAGTGCTTAAGGAACCTTTCAAGACCTTTGTACCCCCGGCGCTTAAACAAGACCGGCGCTCTTTTGAGACCGGCGCTTAATCGCGACGGTACGGTAGATTAATTTGCTTAAAGTTCAAGTGTACAGTGGTGCCCCAGACTTATATTATCTTACCGGACGTGCTTAAATGTATTTCCTGGCAGCCTAATGCAAACATCTGTGTCTTTTTACAAACATGATGCATTTGCATGAAAAAGAACAACAACTCTTACAAATGTATCTATATTTCCGTCTTTATTGCAAAGAAAACTGTACAATGACTCAATAGACTTCAACTATTGAAATCAGCCACCTTGATCTTTTTACCGAGGGTCCCTATGTCAGTCCTACATTGACTTGTGCCGCTGCGATGTCCCTGACACCACCGTAACCACCAGTTTCTGTAGGACGCCTAGGTCAGCCTCCTTTTGACATTAATCGCTCTGCGGTAGGATACCTCGTATATCACATTCTGATTGATCACATCAACACAACACTGTCTGACAAAAGGTCGGTACCTGATCAAACGTGTTGTCACCTAACCTGTGTCATGTGTCACTACGTACAGGGGACAGGAGACTATGCTAACAGTTAAACACTAACTCTCTTTACTTTCCAGATCTAAATGCTTTGAAAAAGAAACCTGAGAGGTTTACTTACAAATACCACCGGAACTGAAGCTACTACTCATTCCACAGAGAGAAAGTTCTCTATTTACAAGGTTTGAGCAATTTTGGGATTTGTCACTGGAGAGGAAGTGACAACAATGTCTCGTGTCCTACCTGCCGTACCCTTCACATTTGACCTTCAGGCACCACCCGCAAGCTGCACGCTCGCTGCATGTAGATGTGCACGCCATCTTACACAGTGCACAACAACAAAGTATGTCATGATAAAAACACCAGGCTTTTATAGATATTGAGTTTAAACTCCACGACACTCTTCACCATGGTTCTACCAGCGTGTGGTGAACAGACGCGGTTGTTTTATATGCACAGCTTTACCTTTATAACACATGAAAAGGTCTTTGAATCAGCTGCCTCTGTAGGCACACTGGGATTTATGGCTACCCCAAAACTGTCGTGTAGGAGCTGGGGCTCCTGGCTTGGGGCGGTCTTTCCACTTACAAGACGCATCTGAGAGTGTCTCTACTGGGTTAGTATTATTCTCCTCCCAGTTAGCTGGCACCAACAAAGCGGACCTATAGGTAAAGTCATAAAGTATAGGTAAAAAGTTTTAAAGTTCATCTACTTCTTTTAGTTAAATGGCATTTATTAAATGACCAAATGGCACACAAAAAACGTTTTGATACCAATTTAAAGCCAAGACATCATGAAATACGAATTTTTCATTAGAGAAAAAAGTTTTGAAAAATTGTGCATTCTGTTGCCATGGCAACGAAGATTCTAAAATGTTGAAATTTCAAATTTTTCACTCTTTTACAAGGCAAAGTTGCCATGACAACCATAGTGACACCTTTTAGCTAAATGTTTCAAGAGGGGTAGTTCAGAAACTAAATTATCTTTCAAATGAGACCAATTGGGGCATTGTATCTAGTCTGGTCTATGAAAGAGACTCATTCAAAGTTGGGAGCGAAATGTTGAATTTTTGCGTTTTTTGCCATTTTGCTCAAAATGGATGTTTCACCCCATTACTTGTACAGTATGATCAAACGTACCAAAAACATGAAAATTTACTTGCACAAAGTATTAAATGCTGACAGTGATGATGAAAACGGTACAGATTGGGGTCCCCTTTAGAAAATATGTGTCTATTGTAATAATAAGAGGTCTATATGTGATAAAAAGTCAGCTGTTCTATGTGAAATGTATGACAAAATCATGCTTTTTGGGGCCAGGCTTCTCAAAATCCCAATCTATAGTATATTTCTTGATCCAAAATGGCCGACATTTGGAGGATTTATCCCATATTTTCAAACATAATGGATCTATAACCAACAATTGATGGTTTCTAGTACAGTATGTCTACAAAATATTACTATATTGCAAGACTGACAACAATAGTAACCACAATTAGCCCTTGAAAAGTATTGCTGAGTGTTCAATTCTCCCTGATTTAATGGTATTTATGGGTATAAATGCCCAAAAAGGACACTTACCTATCAATTATTAATGAGAAAAACATAAAGTGCTCGACAATTGTAGATATTTTACTTTATATTTATGGTATATATGCATGTATCAATTTCCTGGAACAAAAGAAAACCCTTCACAGCCTGATCTATGTGGGTATACTAGACAGGCAAAGTAGGTGTATTCACTGGCCCTTTCTTGGTGACTGGAGCTATAGCTCCGTAAAGCGTTGGTCAAAAGTCTTTGGTGCCATGTTAGGGACTTGACTAGGTGCCAGCAGCTATCGCTGTGCCCGCCAGGCGTCGTCCACTGCCGTCCTCCCGGACGGATCTTGGGGTCCTCACGTGAGGAGAATGCGTGGGTGCGGTCCCAGGGGGCGTGACCCGTATAAGGTATCTGTACTTCACCCTGCTCCACACAGAGTGGTGTACGACAGATGTACCGAGTAGTAGCCTGCGCCTGCATCGTAACATCATCCCCAATGTTGTTGTTGCAGCAGCTACACCGGGCCCCCCCCTGGGTACTCGCTGTCACCGCACGCTCTGCTGACGATGTGGCACCCCCGTGGTACGACTGAGGTGTGGGATGGCAGCTGATGCAGCTACGATGTACACACCAGGACGGGCTGCTGCACCCAGTAGCAGTCTGAGACAGTAGGAACATCTACAGCAACAAAGGAACCTACTACCCATACTCTCAACTCATGGTAACAACTACTGTAGTCTTCACTGAACCATCGCGGGTTTGTTGTAAACAAAGTATAATGATGGTACAACTGTCTGCCGTCACACTTATAGCAAACATAATGAACCTGACTTATGACTGAAAGATTCCTGCTTCTATAACAAGTGCCTCCCCCTGGTGTGCAAGTTGGGAGTTAGAATTGCTTACCTTGGTCCTCAGCAGTAAAGGGCCAGGCACAATCTAGTTGGAAGATAATGCTGTGTGATATATTAAATGCATGTGGGCCATAGGGGCCTTGTTAGGGGGTGGGGAGGGGATGGAATATGTGTTTGATTAATGCCCAGAGGTGAGTCAGTTGAGAAAGTGGTCAAGTTTGAGTTGGATGTTTATTATCTATTCACTTCCCATTTGTGCGCGCGCAAACTACGGACGTCTCTCACGCAATTACTAAGCCTCTGGGGTGGAATTGAGTAGCACAGGGGTGTTCAGGGTGACTCAGGCTTCGTGTGGGTGGTCGAATTTTTAAGATCGGAGCATTTTTGGGTTTTTGCATTTCACGGCCCCCGCTAGCGGTTTTACTAGCAGGCCCGGCTCAAATGTGAAGTATTGACTGTGTGCAGGAGCCTTTGGCGGTCACATGGCTTTTTTCAGAAGTGAAATCGGACCATTATTAACGACAACAGAAATTATTTGCTATTTTTTCATCACCCCGGTTGCGACTACGGACCCCGCTAGCGGTTTTAGTAGTAACCGTAACTCGGATCTGAAGGGCTGAGTGTGTGCAGGAGCCTTTGGCGGTCACGTGGAATTTTTCAGAAGTGAAATCGGAGCATTATTACAACACCAGAAATTATTTTCATTTTTTTCATCAGCCCAGGTGCAACTACGGACCCTCCTAGCGGTTTTACTAGCGGTCCCAGCTTATATTTGAAGGGCTAAGTGTGTGCAGGAGCATTTGGCGGTCACATGGCATTTTTCAGAAGTGAAATCGGACTGTTATTAACGACAGCAGAAATCATTTGCTATTTTTTCATCACCCTGGTTGCGACTACGAACCCCGCTAGCGGTTTCGCTAGTGGTCTTAGCTTGGATTTGAAGGGCTGAGTGTGTGAAGGAGCCTTTGGGAGTCACGTGGCACTTCACAGAAGTGAATTTTTAGCGACAGCAGAAATTATTTTCTTTTTTTTCAAAGTCTACTAACCCTCTGATTGGTGAAAACTATTTAATTTTGATAAATATTACCCATAAGTAGGGCCCCCATATGACAATCATGTCATCAGTTGATTTCTGAAGGCTAGACCGGAAAGACTTGATGTGCCAGCTAGGATGTGTTGTGGTTGCTATAGATAGATTAATTTGCTTAAAGTCCAAGTGTACAGTGGCGCCCTGGACTTATATTATCTTACCCGACATGCTTAAATGTATTTCCTGGCAGCCTAATGCAAACATCTGTGTCTTTTTACAATCATGATGCATTTGCATGAAAAAGAACAACAACTCTTACAAATGTATCTATATTTCCGTCTTTATTGCAAAGAAAACTGTACAATGACTCAATAGACTTCAGCTATTGAAATCAGCCACCTTGATCTTTTCATCGAGGGTCCCTATGTCAGGCCTACATTGACTTGTGCTGCAGCGATGTCCCTGACACCACCGTAACCACCAGTTTCTGTAGGACGCCTAGATCAGCCTCCTTTTGACATTAATCGCTCTGCGGTAGGATACCTCGTATATCACATTCTGATTGATCACATCAACACAACACTGTCTGACAAAAGGTCGGTACCTGATCAAACGTGTTGTCACCTAACCTGTGTCATGTGTCACTACGTACAGGGGACAGGAGACTATGCTAACAGTTAAACACTAGCTCTCTTTACTTTCCAGATTTAAATGCTTTGAAAAAGAAACCTGAGAGGTTTACTTACAAATACCACCGGAACTGAAGCTACTATTCATTCCACAGAGAGAAAGTTCTCTATTTACAAGGTTTGAGCAATTTTGGGGTTTGTCACTGGAGAGGAAGTGACAACAATGTCTCGTGTCCTACCTGCCGTACCCTTCACATTTGACCTTCAGGCACCACCCGCAAGCTGCACGCTCGCTGTATGTAGATGTGCACGCCATCTTAGACAGTGCACAACAACAAAGTATGTCATGATAAAAACACCAGGCTTTTATACATATCGAGTTTAAACTCCACGACACTCTTCACCACGGTTCTACCAGCGTGTGGTGAACAGACGCGGTTGTTTTATATGCACAGCTTTACCTTTATAACACATGAAATGGTCTTTGAATCAGCTGCCTCTGTAGGCACACTGGGATTTGTGGCTACCCCAAACCTGTTGTGTAGGAGACACGGCTCCTGGCTCGGGGCAGTCTTTCCACTTACGAGACGCATCTGAGAGTGTCTCTACTGGGTTAGTATTATTCTCCTCCCAGTTAGCTGGCACCAACAAAGCGGACCTAGCTCCGTAAAGCGTTGGTCAAAAGTCTTTGGTGCCATGTTAGGGACTGGACTAGGTGCCAGCAGCTATCGCTGTGCCCGCCAGGCGTCGTCCACTGCCGTCCTCCCGGGCGGATCTTGGGGTCCTCACGTGAGGAGAATGCGTGGGTGCGGTCCCAGGGGGCGGGACCCGTATAAGGTATCTGTACTTCACCCTGCTCCACACAGAGTGGTGTACGACAGATGTACCGAGTAGTAGCCTGCGCCTGCATCGTAACATCATCCCCAATGTTGTTGTTGCAGCAGCTACACCGGGCCCCCCCTGGGTACTCGCTGTCACCGCACGCTCTGCTGACGATGTGGCACCCCCGTGGTACGACTGAGGTGTGGGATGGCAGCTGATGCAGCTACGATGTACACACCAGGACGGGCTGCTGCACCCAGTAGCAGTCTGAGACAGTAGGAACATCTACAGCAACAAAGGAACCTACTACTCCTACTCTCAACTCATGGTAACAACTACTGCAGCCTTCACTAAACCATCTCGGGTTTGTTGTAAACAAAGTATAATGATGGTACAACTGTCCGCCGTCACACTTATAGCAAACATAATGAACCTGAATTATGACTGAAACATTCCTGCTACTATAACATGTAGTACCAAACCAATAGAGGTTGGGCATCATCTAATACACTAGGGCTGGTGAAAACAGGACTATTCTGCTGATACATAATGTAACAATATATGAGTAATTCTAAAAACAAGGTGTCTTATGAACCACACTACCTAACAACAAGGAAACCTTATCTACAGATTTTTGCAAGATTTTTCTGTTTTAGTTAACCCCTAAGGGTTAGCTGGGTACATAAATGATGTCTCAGGGTATATATTATGTGAACTTATACAATATATGTGTTAACACCTCGAAAGCTGCTGTGCTGTTCTCAATTTAACCCTTGAAAAGAGCACATTTCTTTGACATGATGCAGGAATAGAGCCCTGGGGAGAAACTGAACAACGCTGTGTTGACCCTACAGGGTTGATAAAGACTCTGAAGGGTCAGTTACTCCCAGCACTCTGTTGGTGCATCAAGACAACAATTGAACCATGAGGTATCAATCGGTTCTCAAAAAGCTAATGTTTGAAACCAAATGGACCTATACACTATGGACGGCATATACAGTGTTTGAAATAAGTATACACCAAAGAACAAACCAACAAGAAGCATCATATCCATCTAGATACATCAGAAGCCATGTTGAGATTGATCTGCCCAGATCCAACTTACAACTATAAAATACCATGGATAAGATATTTACATCGTCAAAATGCTGATCTTGTCAGTTTGGAAAAATAAATTTAACCTGTACACGTTGAACAGAAATGACCGGCATTCCCTAAAGCAAATGAGTTTGTAGTAGTGAAGAAAATCTTTTGATTACAAACAATGATTCAATTAGTTTTGAAAGAATTACAAAATATATCTTGTCCATTAGCCATTTAAGAGGACCTTATAATATGACCAGTCACTGTACTCTTTTAATTATGCTCAATATGACAAACCAATTGCATTATTGGCAGTGAACTAAACAAAATATGTCAAAGTGTGTTCGAGGACTTGTCATTGTTTGGTACGCTGCTACAATGATTCAACCACACTTACACACACACACTTCCATTTATAATTTGTATCTCACTATTCTCAGGGAGGATTCCTTATTGGAAATATTTGTTTAAATTTGATTTTCAAGAAATAACCCAGAATACCTCAATTATTGAGCCAACTAAACTCTTACTAGAGTAGTTTGCTCAGGACTTCTAATTAGTTACATTGTAACGGTCTCGCGGGTATAGAGTGAGACTGTTGTGTGGCCAAGCTCCACTCTGCCTCCCCCTGGTGTGCAAGGTGGGAGTTAGAATTGCTCACCTTGGTCCTCAGCAGTAAAGGGCCAGGCACAATCTAGTTGGAAGATAATGCTGTGTGATATATTAAATGCATGTGGGCCATAGGGGCCTTGTTAGGGGGTGGGGAGGGGATGGAATAGGTGTTTGATTATTGCCCAGAGGTGAGTCAGTTGAGAAAGTGGTCAAGTTTGAGTGGGATGTTTATTTTTTATTCACTTCCTATTTGTGCGCGCGCAAACTACGGACGTCTCTCACGCATTTACTAAGCCTCTGGGGTGGAATTGAGTAGCACAGGGGTGTTCAGGGTGACTCAGGCTTCGCGTGGGTGGTCGAATTTTTAAGATCGGAGCATTTTTGAGTTTTTGCATTTCACGGCCCCCGCTAGCGGTTTTACTAGCAGGCCCAGCTCAAATGTAAAGTATTGACTGTGTGCAGGAGCCTTTGGCGGTCACATGGCTTTTTTCAGAAGTGAAATCGGACCATTATTAACGACAACAGAAATTATTTGCTATTTTTTCATCACCCCGGTTGCGACTACGGACCCCGCTAGCGGTTTTAGTAGTAACCGTAACTCGGATCTGAAGGGCTGAGTGTGTGCAGGAGCCTTTGGCGGTCACGTGGAATTTTTCAGAAGTGAAATCAGACCATTATTAACGACACCAGAAATTA
Source organism: Harmothoe impar (assembly GCA_947462335.1). NCBI lineage: Eukaryota > Metazoa > Annelida > Polychaeta > Phyllodocida > Polynoidae > Harmothoe > Harmothoe impar. The sequence goes on along the minus strand of OX381712.1, from coordinate 71,319,328 downwards.
TTTTCATTTTTTTCATCAGCCCAGGTGCAACTACGGTCCCTCCTAGCGGTCCCAGCTTATATTTGAAGGGCTAAGTGTGTGCAGGAGCATTTGGCGGTCACATGGCATTTTTCAGAAGTGAAATCGGACCGTTATTAACGACAGCAGAAATCATTTGCTATTTTTTCATCACCCTGGTTGCGACTACAAACCCCGCTAGCGGTTTCGCTAGTGGTCTTAGCTTGGATTTGAAGGGCTGAGTGTGTGAAGGAGCCTTTGGGGGTCACCTAGCATTTTACAGAAGTGAATTTTTAGTGACAGCAGAAATTATTTTCTATTTTTTCAAAGTCTACTAACCCTCTGATTGGTGAAAACTATTTAATTTTGATAAATATTACCCATAAGTAGGGCCCCCATATGACAATCATGTCATCAGTTGATTTCTGAAGGCCAGACCGGAAAGACTTGATGTGCCAGCTAGGATGTGTTGTGGTTGCTATAGATAGATTAATTTGCTTATTAAAGTCCAAGTGTACAGTGGCGCCCCGGACTTATATTATCTTACCCGACATGCTTAAATGTATTTCCTGGCAGCCTAATGCAAACATCTGTGTCTTTTTACAATCATGATGCATTTGCATGAAAAAGAACAACAACTCTTACAAATGTATCTATATTTCCGTCTTTATTGCAAAGAAAACTGTACAATGACTCAATAGACTTCAGCTATTGAAATCAACCACCTTGATCTTTTTACCGAGGGTCCCTATGTCAGTCCTACATTGACTTGTGCCGCAGCGATGTCCCTGACACCACCGTAACCACCAGTTTCTGTAGGACGCCTAGGTCAGCCTCCTTTTGACATTAATCGCTCTGCGGTAGGATACCTCGTATATCACATTCTGATTGATCACATCAACACAACACTGTCTGACAAAAGGTCGGTACCTGATCAAACGTGTTGTCACCTAACCTGTGTCATGTGTCACTACGTACAGGGGACAGGAGACTATGCTAACAGTTAAACACTAGCTCTCTTTACTTTCCAGATTTAAATGCTTTGAAAAAGAAACCTGAGAGGTTTACTTACAAATACCACCGGAACTGAAGCTACTATTCATTCCACAGAGAGAAAGTTCTCTATTTACAAGGTTTGAGCAATTTTGGGGTTTGTCACTGGAGAGGAAGTGACAACAATGTCTCGTGTCCTACCTGCCGTACCCTTCACATTTGACCTTCAGGCACCACCCGCAAGCTGCACGCTCGCTGTATGTAGATGTGCACGCCATCTTAGACAGTGCACAACAACAAAGTATGTCATGATAAAAACACCAGGCTTTTATACATATCGAGTTTAAACTCCACGACACTCTTCACCACGGTTCTACCAGCGTGTGGTGAACAGACGCGGTTGTTTTATATGCACAGCTTTACCTTTATAACACATGAAATGGTCTTTGAATCAGCTGCCTCTGTAGGCACACTGGGATTTGTGGCTACCCCAAACCTGTTGTGTAGGAGACACGGCTCCTGGCTCGGGGCAGTCTTTCCACTTACGAGACGCATCTGAGAGTGTCTCTACTGGGTTAGTATTGTTCTCCTCCCAGTTAGCTGGCACCAACAAAGCGGACCTAGCTCCGTAAAGCGTTGGTCAAAAGTCTTTGGTGCCATGTTAGGGACTGGACTAGGTGCCAGCAGCTATCGCTGTGCCCGCCAGGCGTCGTCCACTGCCGTCCTCCCGGGCGGATCTTGGGGTCCTCACGTGAGGAGAATGCGTGGGTGCGGTCCCAGGGGGCGGGACCCGTATAAGGTATCTGTACTTCACCCTGCTCCACACAGAGTGGTGTACGACAGATGTACCGAGTAGTAGCCTGCGCCTGCATCGTAACATCATCCCCAATGTTGTTGTTGCAGCAGCTACACCGGGCCCCCCCTGGGTACTCGCTGTCACCGCACGCTCTGCTGACGATGTGGCACCCCCGTGGTACGACTGAGGTGTGGGATGGCAGCTGATGCAGCTACGATGTACACACCAGGACGGGCTGCTGCACCCAGTAGCAGTCTGAGACAGTAGGAACATCTACAGCAACAAAGGAACCTACTACTCCTACTCTCAACTCATGGTAACAACTACTGCAGCCTTCACTAAACCATCTCGGGTTTGTTGTAAACAAAGTATAATGATGGTACAACTGTCCGCCGTCACACTTATAGCAAACATAATGAACCTGAATTATGACTGAAACATTCCTGCTACTATAACATGTAGTACCAAACCAATAGAGGTTGGGCATCATCTAATACACTAGGGCTGGTGAAAACAGGACTATTCTGCTGATACATAATGTAACAATATATGAGTAATTCTAAAAACAAGGTGTCTTATGAACCACACTACCTAACAACAAGGAAACCTTATCTACAGATTTTTGCAAGATTTTTCTGTTTTAGTTAACCCCTAAGGGTTAGCTGGGTACATAAATGATGTCTCAGGGTATATATTATGTGAACTTATACAATATATGTGTTAACACCTCGAAAGCTGCTGTGCTGTTCTCAATTTAACCCTTGAAAAGAGCACATTTCTTTGACATGATGCAGGAATAGAGCCCTGGGGAGAAACTGAACAACGCTGTGTTGACCCTACAGGGTTGATAAAGACTCTGAAGGGTCAGTTACTCCCAGCACTCTGTTGGTGCATCAAGACAACAATTGAACCATGAGGTATCAATCGGTTCTCAAAAAGCTAATGTTTGAAACCAAATGGACCTATACACTATGGACGGCATATACAGTGTTTGAAATAAGTATACACCAAAGAACAAACCAACAAGAAGCATCATATCCATCTAGATACATCAGAAGCCATGTTGAGATTGATCTGCCCAGATCCAACTTACAACTATAAAATACCATGGATAAGATATTTACATCGTCAAAATGCTGATCTTGTCAGTTTGGAAAAATAAATTTAACCTGTACACGTTGAACAGAAATGACCGGCATTCCCTAAAGCAAATGAGTTTGTAGTAGTGAAGAAAATCTTTTGATTACAAACAATGATTCAATTAGTTTTGAAAGAATTACAAAATATATCTTGTCCATTAGCCATTTAAGAGGACCTTATAATATGACCAGTCACTGTACTCTTTTAATTATGCTCAATATGACAAACCAATTGCATTATTGGCAGTGAACTAAACAAAATATGTCAAAGTGTGTTCGAGGACTTGTCATTGTTTGGTACGCTGCTACAATGATTCAACCACACTTACACACACACACTTCCATTTATAATTTGTATCTCACTATTCTCAGGGAGGATTCCTTATTGGAAATATTTGTTTAAATTTGATTTTCAAGAAATAACCCAGAATACCTCAATTATTGAGCCAACTAAACTCTTACTAGAGTAGTTTGCTCAGGACTTCTAATTAGTTACATTGTAACGGTCTCGCGGGTATAGAGTGAGACTGTTGTGTGGCCAAGCTCCACTCTGCCTCCCCCTGGTGTGCAAGGTGGGAGTTAGAATTGCTCACCTTGGTCCTCAGCAGTAAAGGGCCAGGCACAATCTAGTTGGAAGATAATGCTGTGTGATATATTAAATGCATGTGGGCCATAGGGGCCTTGTTAGGGGGTGGGGAGGGGATGGAATAGGTGTTTGATTATTGCCCAGAGGTGAGTCAGTTGAGAAAGTGGTCAAGTTTGAGTGGGATGTTTATTTTTTATTCACTTCCTATTTGTGCGCGCGCAAACTACGGACGTCTCTCACGCATTTACTAAGCCTCTGGGGTGGAATTGAGTAGCACAGGGGTGTTCAGGGTGACTCAGGCTTCGCGTGGGTGGTCGAATTTTTAAGATCGGAGCATTTTTGAGTTTTTGCATTTCACGGCCCCCGCTAGCGGTTTTACTAGCAGGCCCAGCTCAAATGTAAAGTATTGACTGTGTGCAGGAGCCTTTGGCGGTCACATGGCTTTTTTCAGAAGTGAAATCGGACCATTATTAACGACAACAGAAATTATTTGCTATTTTTTCATCACCCCGGTTGCGACTACGGACCCCGCTAGCGGTTTTAGTAGTAACCGTAACTCGGATCTGAAGGGCTGAGTGTGTGCAGGAGCCTTTGGCGGTCACGTGGAATTTTTCAGAAGTGAAATCAGACCATTATTAACGACACCAGAAATTATTTTCATTTTTTTCATCAGCCCAGGTGCAACTACGGTCCCTCCTAGCGGTCCCAGCTTATATTTGAAGGGCTAAGTGTGTGCAGGAGCATTTGGCGGTCACATGGCATTTTTCAGAAGTGAAATCGGACCGTTATTAACGACAGCAGAAATCATTTGCTATTTTTTCATCACCCTGGTTGCGACTACAAACCCCGCTAGCGGTTTCGCTAGTGGTCTTAGCTTGGATTTGAAGGGCTGAGTGTGTGAAGGAGCCTTTGGGGGTCACCTAGCATTTTACAGAAGTGAATTTTTAGTGACAGCAGAAATTATTTTCTATTTTTTCAAAGTCTACTAACCCTCTGATTGGTGAAAACTATTTAATTTTGATAAATATTACCCATAAGTAGGGCCCCCATATGACAATCATGTCATCAGTTGATTTCTGAAGGCCAGACCGGAAAGACTTGATGTGCCAGCTAGGATGTGTTGTGGTTGCTATAGATAGATTAATTTGCTTATTAAAGTCCAAGTGTACAGTGGCGCCCCGGACTTATATTATCTTACCCGACATGCTTAAATGTATTTCCTGGCAGCCTAATGCAAACATCTGTGTCTTTTTACAATCATGATGCATTTGCATGAAAAAGAACAACAACTCTTACAAATGTATCTATATTTCCGTCTTTATTGCAAAGAAAACTGTACAATGACTCAATAGACTTCAGCTATTGAAATCAACCACCTTGATCTTTTTACCGAGGGTCCCTATGTCAGTCCTACATTGACTTGTGCCGCAGCGATGTCCCTGACACCACCGTAACCACCAGTTTCTGTAGGACGCCTAGGTCAGCCTCCTTTTGACATTAATCGCTCTGCGGTAGGATACCTCGTATATCACATTCTGATTGATCACATCAACACAACACTGTCTGACAAAAGGTCGGTACCTGATCAAACGTGTTGTCACCTAACCTGTGTCATGTGTCACTACGTACAGGGGACAGGAGACTATGCTAACAGTTAAACACTAGCTCTCTTTACTTTCCAGATTTAAATGCTTTGAAAAAGAAACCTGAGAGGTTTACTTACAAATACCACCGGAACTGAAGCTACTATTCATTCCACAGAGAGAAAGTTCTCTATTTACAAGGTTTGAGCAATTTTGGGGTTTGTCACTGGAGAGGAAGTGACAACAATGTCTCGTGTCCTACCTGCCGTACCCTTCACATTTGACCTTCAGGCACCACCCGCAAGCTGCACGCTCGCTGTATGTAGATGTGCACGCCATCTTAGACAGTGCACAACAACAAAGTATGTCATGATAAAAACACCAGGCTTTTATACATATCGAGTTTAAACTCCACGACACTCTTCACCACGGTTCTACCAGCGTGTGGTGAACAGACGCGGTTGTTTTATATGCACAGCTTTACCTTTATAACACATGAAATGGTCTTTGAATCAGCTGCCTCTGTAGGCACACTGGGATTTGTGGCTACCCCAAACCTGTTGTGTAGGAGACACGGCTCCTGGCTCGGGGCAGTCTTTCCACTTACGAGACGCATCTGAGAGTGTCTCTACTGGGTTAGTATTGTTCTCCTCCCAGTTAGCTGGCACCAACAAAGCGGACCTAGCTCCGTAAAGCGTTGGTCAAAAGTCTTTGGTGCCATGTTAGGGACTGGACTAGGTGCCAGCAGCTATCGCTGTGCCCGCCAGGCGTCGTCCACTGCCGTCCTCCCGGGCGGATCTTGGGGTCCTCACGTGAGGAGAATGCGTGGGTGCGGTCCCAGGGGGCGGGACCCGTATAAGGTATCTGTACTTCACCCTGCTCCACACAGAGTGGTGTACGACAGATGTACCGAGTAGTAGCCTGCGCCTGCATCGTAACATCATCCCCAATGTTGTTGTTGCAGCAGCTACACCGGGCCCCCCCTGGGTACTCGCTGTCACCGCACGCTCTGCTGACGATGTGGCACCCCCGTGGTACGACTGAGGTGTGGGATGGCAGCTGATGCAGCTACGATGTACACACCAGGACGGGCTGCTGCACCCAGTAGCAGTCTGAGACAGTAGGAACATCTACAGCAACAAAGGAACCTACTACTCCTACTCTCAACTCATGGTAACAACTACTGCAGTCTTTACTGAACCATCTCGGGTTTGTTGTAAACAAAGTGTAATTATGGTACAACTGTCCGCCGTCACACTTATAGCAAACATAATGAACCTGAATTATGACTGAAACATTCCTGCTACTATAACATGTAGTACCAAACCAATAGAGGTTGGGCATCATCTAATACACTAGGGCTGGTGAAAACAGGACTATTCTGCTGATACATAATGTAACAATATATGAGTAACTCTAAAAACAAGGTGTCTTATGAACCACACTACCTAACAACAAGGAAACCTTATCTACAGATTTTTGCAAGATTTTTCTGTTTTAGTTAACCCCTAAGGGTTAGCTGGGTACATAAATGATGTCTCAGGGTATATATTATGTGAACTTATACAATATATGTGTTAACACCTTGAAAGCTGCTGTGCTGTTCTCAATTTAACCCTTGAAGAGGGCACATTTCTTTGACATGATGCAGGAATAGAGCCCTGGGGAGAAACTGAACAATGCTGTTTGGACCCTACAGGGTTGATAAAGACTCTGAAGGGTCAGTTTCTCCCAGCACTCTGTTGGTGCATCAAGACAACAATTGAACCATGAGGTATCAATTGGTTCTCAAAAAGCTAATGTCTGAAACCAAATGGACCGATACACTATGGACGGCATATACAGTGTTTTAAATAAGTATACACCAAAGAACAAACCAACAAGAAGCATCATATCCATCTAGATACATCAGAAGCCATGTTGAGATTGATCTGTCCAGATCCAACTTACAACTATAAAATACCATGGATAAGATATTTACATCGTCAAAATGCTGATCTTGTCAGTTTGGAAAAATAAATTTAACCTGTACACGTTGAACAGAAATGACCGGCATTCCCTAAAGCAAATGAGTTTGTAGTAGTGAAGAAATGATCTTTTGATTACAAACAATGATTCAATTAGTTTTGAAAGAATTACAAAATATATCTTGTTCATTAGCCATTTAAGAGGACCTTATAATATGACCAGTCACTGTACTCTTTTAATTATGCTCAATATGACAAACCAATTGCATTATTGGCAGTGAACTAAACATAATATGTCAAAGTGTGTTTGAGGACTTGTCATTGTTTGGTACGCTGCTACAATGATTCAACCACGCTTACACACACACACTTCCATTTATAATTTGTATCTTACTATTCTCAGGGAGGATTCCTTATTGGAAATATTTGTTTAAATTTGATTTTCAATAAATAAGCCCACAATACCTCAATTATTGAGCCAACTAAACTCTTACTAGAGTAGTTTGCTAAGGACGTAATACGGTATGTCAAATATGGACACAGAATGATTTAGAAGTCAAATAGTTGTGTGTGTAAGAACGCGTCCTGTGAGATGTTTGAACAGAAACATAGTAACAGACGTCACTTTAACACTGTGGTAGACATTATCCAGAACACCTTCCCAGATTGACGACTGACTGAGATCATCAACGACTATTTACATTGTACAAATATAATCTGTCTGCCACGCCACACATACCACTGTGACATCCTGCAGAGACGCCACTCCCTGGTCAATATAAACAGGAAATATAATCATCTTCGTCAATTCTGTAGGAACTAAATTCAATACAGAGAATCCAACAAAACAGATTTTGGTCAATTCTCTGCAGAGAATAACACATTATTCAATACAGAAACTCCAGCAAAACTAACTTTGGTCAATTCTCTGTAGAAAATAAAACATAATGCAATACAGAAACCCCTACAAAACAGTTTTTGGTCAATTCTGTGTAGGGAATCAACCTTATTCAATTCAGAGCATCCAGCAAAACAGTTTTTGGTCAATTCTATGTAGGGAATCAAACATAATTCAATATGGAGATTCCAGTAAAACAGATTTTGGTCAATTCTCTGAAGGGAATCAAACTTATTCAATACAGGGATTCCAGCAAAACAGATTTTGGTCAATACTCTGTAGAAAATAAAACAATTCAATACAGAAACTCCAGCAAAACAGTTTTTGGTCAATACTCTGTAGAAAATAAAACAATTCAATACAGAAACTCCAGCAAAACAGTTTTTGGTCAATTCTCTGTAAGGAACCAACCTAATTCAATAGACTCAAGCAAAACAGTTTTTGGTCAATTCTCTGTAAGGAATCAACCTGATTCAAGAGATTTAAGCCAAAATATTGCGGTGAATTCTCTGAAGGAAAGAAGGCATAATTCAATACAGAAATTCGAGCAAAAGAGATTTTGGTCAATTCTCAGTAGCAAATTCAACATAGTTCAATACAGAAATTGAGCAAAGTATCAAATATGAATTCCTGCAGAGATATGAAGAGTGGCATCTCTGTACAGTGTGGCGGTGGTGGCACATGGAGACACTACTTCTAATTAGTTACATTATAACGGTCTCGCGGGTATAGAGTGAGACTGTTGTGTGGCCGAGCTCCACTCTGTCTAGTACAAAAGGTGCTATGTACACTATGTATATCAATAAGGTGTAGCTGCCTCCCCCTGGTGCTAAACCTAGGAACTAGGCAGGGTCTAGTGCTGCCATCTCTCCTCAATAGCAGGAAACGACGTATCCCGACCTGGAAACAACACCAGAAGGTTATTAAATGGACAATTCACAAATTTATACTTGTTTGTAATAAAACTAATTGATTTTTTAGATAATAATTAATGATAAACACAAATTGAAGAAGTCAAGCAAGACCAGAAATCAACATTTAGCAAAAAGCTTATAATGACAATGCTGAAATGCTTTGTAGGATATGATAATAGAATAAGTATTGCACATGTAGTATACTTATCAAACAATCAAAGCAAACATAAATATCTGAAACATTGAACTTGAGATCAAGCCAGGAGTGTCACTATGTTGACAATCTGACCTGACATGCAGAAAGTGTGTGGCTGGTGGGAGTTTGTGCGTACAATGTTTGTACAAAAATACAATGTTTGTGCCATATGATACAACGAATCAGGCCCGCTTAGGGATGCTATGGGCAAAGGATGTAACATGTCAGTTAAGTTAACCTCTTAAGCATGTTGCATAAAGCAGGAATGAAAGTTACCGATCTTAACATCAAATGTTTAAATTGAGGCTCCTGAATAATTTTATTAGGAAGAAAGCCTTTATTTTCACAAAATTGGAGAAAATTAAGTATGTGGGTGCTTGCTGCCCCAAATACAGTGAGCTGGTTTAATGCTCATTTGCGACCCCATCCATGTCGAGCCTGATTCGGTTTGTATTGTATTGTACAGTAAGCGGTCCCTGCTGAAAGCATACACAAGGTACACCTTTCATACAACACCCGGTCACCCGGAGAACCCTCGTCCAGTACTACACTACACCTGACTACTGTATAAGGAGTTCGGGACCCGGCCACTCGACAACAACCACCCATGTTGCAGCGGGCTAAGGGGACCTCCTACAACCCTCTAAGGTCCACATAGTGTATTAATGTGCTGTGCCCTTTGTACGCATGATGCATGGATGTAGCCCTGGAGAGTTTACTCACCAGGGCTGCATTTGTGCATTATGCCGACTCTTCCAGAGTGTATCAATCCCATAAGGTCGGTTTGAAGCATGATTGCAGTCGACAAGTTACTCGCCAAGGCTGATTTCATGCATTATGCCGACCCTTTGGGAGTGTATCAACTCTGCAGGGTCGGCATGAAGCATGAATGCAGCCTGACGATGTACTCGTCAAGGCGTCATTCATGCATAATGCTGACCCTTCCAGAGTGTATCAACCCTGTAGAATTGGCATGAAGCATCAATTCAGCCAGACGAGTTACTCTACAAGGCTTCATTCCCGCATAACGCCGATCCTTCCGGACTGTATCACCTCTGTAGGGTCGACCTGCAGCACGAATGCAGCCCTGGCGAGTCACTCACCAACCCTGCAGTCATGCGTCATAACGACAAAGGGCATAGCACATTAAAGCACTATGCGGTCCTCAAAGGTTTAAGGTACATTTACAAACAGTTGATTACCTGGTACTAGCTACATGCTACAGTTGGTGGTGGAGACACTAGGCAGTGTAAGGCAGCAACTGGGGGTAGGAGGGGACCCCTACACTGCTAGTATGGGCGCTGAAAAGGACACAACGAGCAACGAGATATAGACACAGTCACACATACCATCCAACGTGTCGCGAGTCACTGACACATACGCTAATAATCAAAGTGCTACTGACGGCAAAGTGCTATGCAAAATTGCAATGTTTTCTGAATGATGTCATTTTTGTACAATTAATGATAGTAGAGGAGAATAATTAAGCCAAGCAGCATAAGAAGAATCTTACACAACATTGAATCATAGCAGAAAATATTAGAAGACAAAATTAATACATTTATATTTACAAATTACATGCCTTTTTAACTATTGACATAAAACATATTGAACATCTACCAAGAATCAAAACACCAGGCATTCATCATGATTAAGGATTCAATCATATCTTCTGAGGGGAAATTAAATGCTGATTTAAGTTGATTCTTGCAAATATGAAGCATCAACTTTCTCAACAATAGCAGGGTTCTCCCCATACTGCATTGACACCGGCGGGCCGCCGGCGTAGTTTTTACTGCTGCCGGCGTCAAATTGCCCCAGAATCGCCGCCGGCGTCATTTTGGGTATATATAGGTTTTTAAATTTTGAAAATCCATCCATTAGAACAGAAGTTGTAGCCGTTTTAACTTTATCCATCTATTAAAAAAGATTAGGGAGTGCTCATTTTTTAACAACAGGGGGGGGGGGGGCGGTGAGATTTCGCGGGGAGCGCGCGAATTTTTTTCACCCTCCCCCCCAAGAGGGGTTGAAATTTTTTACCCCCCCCCCCTGCACGCCGAAAATCGCGCGCGTTCGCGCCCCTTTGTAGCATAGTAACGCGCGGGCTTTTTCCCTCAAAACAGGTTGAATTTTTTTGACCCCCCCCCCCCCCAAGAGGGGTCTAAATTTTTTACCCCCCCCCCGGTCAAGGGGTCCAAATTTTTTGACGCCTGGCATGGCAATAGCCACAGGCTTGACAGAGTGTTGTGTAAGAGATGGTCGGCTGAGGGTCGGTGGACCCCTCATGTCTAAACCTAGACAAGGCCTGCACTAGAGCCATCTACTGGCTACACACTACACTACAGGTCTGAGTGAAGGTCCATCACAGTGTCAGGCCTTTACCCTAATACTAAGGTTATAGCCCTCAATTTTAAAGGGGTTTCAAAGTAGTTCTCAGCAGTACCCTAGCCCATGGAACAGGGTGAGGGTGAGGGGGGACGTGTAGAACAATACTTGTGCCTCTACATGGGTACCCATCATTTTGACCATGTCGCCGCGTCGAATTTAAGCAAAAGGGCCGTGTCAGCATGTCGATTTTTATACAATATCATCAGTATACCGTCTACTGGATTTGTCCATGTCCGTCGATTTTTAAAAGGGCCGTGTCGCACGTGTCGATTTTTAATAGGGCCGTGTCGCATGTGTCGATTTTTACCCATGTAGAGGCACATACTTCAACATACCACTGTAATGTTTGACTTGGCAGTATGGCTACATACAGTACAATGATGTGACTCAGGGAAGATGTCAGGAGTTTACTCAGGTTGTCTACTTACTCTTCTTCCTCGTAGTCATAATCCATGTCCATGTCTCCGCTCATGTCCATACTCAGGTCTCCCCCGATACCCGAGTCCACTGCCTCCGAGAAGACACTATAACACAAAGTGTAAATACAGTGAACGACTGCGATAACATAACTTATTACTGCAACATGTACACCTCCACAGGTTATACACGAACCAAAGCTCCAGTACGAGTTATTCCATATTCTCAATCTAGATTTGGGTCAATCAAAGGTTTATACAAGTATAGAATACAGAAGTAAAATGGGGATAATCAGACCCCAGGTGCGGGTTATAGGAGTCTCCAAAAATCGGGGGTGCCGGTGATTTAGGATATTATTAGCATGAATATACTGTATTTACAATTACAGGGCAGAAAAGGATATTTTGCTCATTATTTATCAACAAGGAGAATTCAGAACCGAATTCAGAACCCTATTTCATAACTGAGATAAGAAAGACTGAGCGTGTGAGTGAACTCACAGATGACTCAGGGTCAGGGAGAGGTGTGAAGGGAAATGTATCATTTATCATTGTAAGAAAGAGAAAGGGTGCACTCTTGTACTAATAGGATCCTTAAAGACGTGACCTTTGACCTTGAGTTGACCTTGTTCCGACCTAGATATCATTCTACACATAACAGAAATGGATTCAGCACCTTTGGTTTACCCTAGTCCACTACCCATATCATCCATTGGTCACCATACCAGGTTCTCTCCAGGATTCCTGACTGGCTCCCCCTATTATATCCTGGCTGCACCGTTTCGGATAGCATATCCAAATTGTGCGTCACAAGTATAGCATATCAGGAACTGACAACTACCTGCACCACACAACCTATACCGAGGTTGCAGGTTCTTTAGTAGGGGGCACCATTGCTTGATCTGGTAACCAGCGAGATAAGCACTGATACAGCAATCACAATGGGTACAGACTGTTACATAATGCCCCCTAAGAATTCCGCAGTGAAGCCCAGGGAGTTACCTCATTGGTTGATAATTCAACCAGCTAGACGCCTATAGGTCGCATGACGCAGGTGCCCTAAGAAAGTCACGCCTAGTGAGGCAAGTCGCGCAAAAAAAGGGTATACTCGGAAAAGATTTGAACACCGACTTTTTTTTGGGGGGGTACTTGAGCCCAAATTCAAATTTTTATGTCCCCCGATCTTGGCTATCTATGTCTTTTGTCCTCTCACGTCTATGTCCAACACACACTGAATGAAAACGTTTCTCCCATGTCCATATTGTAAATAAAAGTGATCCTTGTTTTTGGTATGTACAGGGTATTATATGAAGTTCATTTAAGTGATTTAAATAATATAGAGGGCATTTCAGCTTAGTTGGATGGCATTTTAATATGTTGGATGGTAGATTTATGCCAGAAAGATAGAAATGTGCTACTTCTTTGGTGAGAACAGCATTTCCATCAGCTCCATTTTTTTTTTTAACCTTGCAGCCTATGGAGAGTTCATTTAGAGGGTAGTCATTTAACAGTACTTAAGTGTTTAAAGAAAAGAGAGAAAAAATATGCAAAGATCGCAGTTGATTTGTGAGTAGAAGAATGGAGATGTTGCCCATTCTTTTATTTTATTGTATTTTTTCGAACTAAAATAGAAACAAGAGTAATAAGCATTTTAAAATGGCTAAAAAACGTCTTAAAGAAAAAGCCAGGCGTCGTTTATGCCTCAGGGTATGGACCCTGAGTTCACAATACCCAGAGCTGCCATGTTTACCAATACAGTATTTGTATACAGTGTACAACACCACATCTGTTTGAACTTGTCTCTTGTATTAGGGCACCATAAATATTATGACTTATGTAACATATTGCTTGGATGATCCATTTACTTGGCTGTTGCTTGGTGTTATAACGTCAAACAGCGGGCACCTGTTTCACACATGCTAGATGCAATTGCCATATTAATTGGGATTAAGGGCACCCAAGTTTACAAAGGTCACAGGTTCTGTAATCTACTAAACCAGTTATTACCCAGTGGTACCCACAGGCGGCTAGCCAGAACCGGGGGGCTGTCGTAACAGGCGGTTAGAGCCTGTTAAATTGTACCCAGAGCCATCTTGTAATACAGGGGATTTCTTAACCCAAGCTGACCCCAGTTGACATCAGCAATAGAGCTGCCTGGAGATTGTGTCATCACCTAAGAACCTCAGCAAGAACCAATAGGCTGCGCCAATGCAGTGCCAGGTATCCCGATTGACCCTATTAAACTTTTCAATTCTTTTTCATTTTACTTTTACATAACTTTTTTAAATAACCTTAACTACCCCGGTACTAAAAAACGTCATTTTTTAAATAATAAAACGATGAGAATAGGGAGAAAACGGACCTCATATCCCCTTATGTTTTGTTGGTAGAACCAACAAGAACTCTACTTACTGACCCTAATTTCTTGGCTATTTTACCTCAACACAACTTCTTTTTAATGTTTTAGGCCTACAGACCTTCCTAGTGGGCTGGTGTAGCTGGCTGGGTGAGTCCTTGATACTGAGACTGTTAGAAGGGCAGTGTTCTGGCACGCTGCCAATATAGCGGATAATCAACAAGACCAGAATAGCCTGCACTGAGTGGTCAGCCAGCGCGGCAAGTGGAGTATACTCAATCTGGGACTAACTGCCGGGGCCGACAAAGAGCTCCCTTAAACCCGCAGGTCTCAGTACCCCTCCAGCGGCAGTCGAAGTGGAGCCGGGACAGGTACTCAGTCCTATATATAGGGGCGCTGGGGCTTTAAACCAGCAGATCTAACTGCACGTCCAGTAACAGTCAGAGTGCAGTCGGGACAGGTACTCAGCTCTATATATAGGGGCGCTGGGCCTTTAACTCTTTAAGGATGGCATAATGCTTTAATGCATCATGCCCTTAGTCGTCATGATGCATGGGTGCAGCCCTGGCAAGTTATGCGCCAGTGCTGCATTCAAATCTCATGCCGACCTTATGGGGTTGAGACACTCCTGTAGGGTCGACATGATGCACCAATGCAGCACTGGCAAGTTACTCGTCCAGGCCGCATTGGTGCATCATGACGACAAATGTCATTATTTTGCAACATCAGTGTTGCCGAAATAACGCCAGCACGCCGGCTTTTGCCGGGGTCAGATCTTAATGGCCGGCGTAGGACCTTAGGACGCAGACCACAATGGCCTGCCATGATCTCAGCTTCCTAATGGTGAAATAATTTTTGAAATCAGCCAATTAGAAGCGAAGATAGAGCCATGTTTGTAAAATTGAATATTTTTTTCAGTTTCTTTTAAGTTTTGCATAGTACATGTATAATACATGCTATAATAAAGTTTATGAAGGTAGCTTAAAATATCAAAATTCATATGGCCTGCATGAAAACGAAATAGCCTGCATAAGATGCCAAGATGCAGGCCACTTTGGCCTGTGTTGGGAAAAAGTTTTCGGCAACACTGCAACATCCAACCCCCTATAAATGCTAGCAGGTGCCAGACTAGGTATACAGCAGTACCTTGGGTTGGCGGCAGGCCAACCTCTTCTACACTGTATACAGCTATAGCAGATCAATTCGTGGAATACGAGAAGTAGAGCCCGTGTAGCGGATTAAATAGTGATCACTCACAGTAACACGGCCAGAGATCTGACCTGGTCAAAGGCCTAACTTGTACTTCACCCATAATAATAATAAAAGGAGTGGGACTTGCTGCAATGGGCTGCCTTATAGTTATATACCCAAGCCCTTTAAGAACAGGTTGTTGTCAAATGTTATCCAAAGTAAAATTTTATCCCCGGGGAGATGAGAATTTACTTATTCCTCGCACAATAATTGGTTCAAAGTATGGCTTTATTACTGCACCGGCAGATATGAATCGATACCGAAACCAGTTAGTGGAGCCTCATAGATAGCTTGTATACGATTGCTGATCAATACTACAGACGTCAGAGGATGATTCTCCAATAATCATTTAATCACAGCCAACAATACAGGGCCTATGTTAGACTCGACATAATGCGCTCATGGCAACATGTATTATAGGCAGTATCATGCTAGAGCTCTGGCTTCTGTTTACCTGGAAGGCATTTTTTGGAGTTTTTGCTTGGGGGGGGGGGGATAATTGATTTTTTTTTTTACTGAAATTAGGAGAAGAGAGAGAACTTTCCTCATGATTAAAAAAATAAAAAAATAAATAAATTGGCCTACCGACCCTTCTTTTATGGGCCATGTTACCTGAAAATTCCCACGTATAACCTGCGGGTTATACACGAACCGAACCCTCAATGCGGGTTCTAAAGAATTCTCGGGGAAATACGAGGGTTTTTGATACTATAGTACAGTATTAAATTCGCAACTTTCAGACCACAAATGCAGGTTGTACGATTCTCCCAAAGTCGGGGTGCGGGTTATACGCGAGGTGCGGGTTATAAGCCGGAATTTACAGTACTATTTTTCTTTAGGCCTTACCTGGACGCCCGGCAGGTGAGGAAGACGATGCGCTTCATCTTCTTGTTGTAGAAGAAGTAGTTAAAGGACCAGAGGCAGCCCTCCTCCCCGTACGGGTCTGACGCCAGGTCCGGGTTGTAGCTGTAAGTAAAGGGAGGTGTAGATAGAAATAGAGATAACACTAAGTTATGAACATGTGTATTGTTATTGTGTCTGATACAGGACCAGAGACAGCCCTCCTCCCCATACGGGTCGGACGCCAAGTCCGGGTTGTAGCTGAAGGAGGCAAAGGGAGACGCAGATAGAAATTTGTGTAAATGCAGGGGTTACCTCTAGAGGGACATTTTCAGGAGAGCGAGGTAAAAATATTTGAGTCGAAAATCAAGCGTGTTTGTGCCCCTTTATTGCACAGTAAAAAGAGGTGAAAGTTTCCCCCCACCCCGTCAAGGGGTCAAAATATTTTACCTTCTCCCAAATCTAGCCTTCCCCCTGCAGTCAAAAAGATGAGCACTCCCTAAATGACTTACGTCAGAAAGGGCGTCAATATTACATATGAGCTAGCAGAAACTCAAAAAAAAACTGATTAAACTTTTCTTACTACATTTACGCGTATCAAAGCTCACCTGTAGATGTCCGTCTCGTTGAGTGAGATCTCCTCGTCCAGGGTGTTCCAGAGTTGGTGTCGGAGCACGTTAAACGTGTCTCCTCCCGTAGCAAACAGCTGACTGTCCACTGCGTTAGTCACCCACTAAAACGGAACAGCGTTGAACATTTTTAAAACACAAGGAATAAGGGAGCGGTCATTTTTTTCACAATGAAGGAGGGGCGTTGACGTGGGCTGCTCCAATTTTTTTCTGCCCCCCCTCCCCCCCCCCCCCTAGATGGCCAGTTTTAAATTGACTAGAGGCCTTCGGCCTCTGGCGAGTCGCATCGCTACCCTTTTTGTGTTTCCTCAGTCTCACCCTCATGTGTGACTGACCATAGCCCAGCCCCATGCCCAAATAAGGCACATTGCACTGACCGCTCAGTCTCACCCTCATGAATGACTGACCATAGCCCAGCCCCATGCCCAAGTAAGGAACACTGGGTCATGAACGGACCCTCGGTGTGTGGCTGATGAACGGCACATGGAGGGATGTCTGTCCGTGTGTCGCTCTCCATGAGCTTGGCCGGCCACAGAAACGGCGATCATTCATTGTAGTGTAGTGTAATCATGCCAATCTCCTTTGAGATTTAGATAACATGCAGTCTTCTTTTGCTAAAAGTTTATGAGTTTTTTGGTCCTGTGTTGTACGCAGGAAAGCACGGTACTAAGTATTCATGAATTTTTTAAAAAGTCTCGACTACACCTAGATTTTTTTAGCGGGTTACTGGAAACCCACCTTTTTTTCTAATCTCTCTATTCCATGACTCGGGCCATTTAATAGGCCAGACCAAAAAAAATAAGTTGGTCAATGGATTTCGTACACCTTATTTTTGGAAATAGAATTAAAATTGTCAATGGATTTCACTCTTTTTAACCACTTTTTTCCCCATTGATTCTCCAAGGTGAACCAATTAATTTTGTCGTTATGGACTCTCTGGGAACTTTTTTCTGAAGCTGGGTAAATTAATTTTTTTAATTCGCTCGCTCCACCTGCAAAATCCATTGACCAACTTTTTCCCCCCTGCTCTCTCACACTACTTTTTTTTTGAAAAGTGATAGACCCAACTTTTTTTGGTGTGGCCTTTGCCTTTACTGACGGCAGTGACCGGGTGACTAACCCGACAGCAGATAAGGGTAATCTGCTCTCTCAGTGCCAGGTGTTGTGATAAGACGTTATGTAACCATGTTTGACTCACACCTACAGGAAACACGCGTCACCTCAGGCCACACTTAAAAAAAAGTCTGTTTCCGGTGGAGCGGGCGGGTGACTCTTTTTCCCAAGCCTACCCGCCGCATTTTTTTTTTTTTTTTTTGGTCAATGGCCGATTTTTTTGTATTTTTTTTTTGCCTGATTTTCTTTTTTTTTTGCCTGATTTTGCGGCCTACCGGGTGAGTTCTTTTTAGCCCACCCGCTCCACCGGAAACAGACTTTTTTTTTAGTGTGGCCTCACGTCATGTCAACAGGCACTGACACATACAGCGATGACTTCGACCTTAGAAATAAACCTGACTATTACTAAAATAGGCAAAGGTTACCGTAGTCTGACTTGGCATTTGGATAGGCTACAAGAATTCACATAAAGACGAAGGTCAATATATTTTGATCTGCGAAGACTCTTTTCTAAAATGGGTGGGATATATCCTCATCTTTGAGCAGACTCATTGCTTCAGCATTTTATTGCCATAAATCAAAAAGGGCGGTGGCCTCATGAATGAACCTTGGGGGACTCCATACTGTAATTTCTTCCCTGTCTGAAAGGATGTTGGAACATATTTTGTTCTGCCTATGATTGCCAAAATGGACCCCAAACAGATCAACTGTCAAGTGTGATACTCCCAAGGCTTGGTAATTTGCCAATAATAATCTATGATCGACAGTGTCAAGTGCCTTAGGAAAATCAAAAATTAAATAAATTATTCTGCGTGTTTAGCTTTTATCTGCTCTACTTAGACTTCTGTATTAATTTGGAATACTATCCCTAGCATTCGTAAGATCTCTGGAGAACTTGTCCCCATTGAGAACTTGTCTTTACCAAGAACCCCCCTTATTCATGCACACTTGATTGCAACTACTAGTAAAACCAGTCCCTACCCAGCAATGCACCGCGCCCCAAGTGGGTAGCATCATAATCTCTGTTGGGCCCAGCGTTGGAGATTGAAATGTTACGACAACCCTACACTACTTGAGATAGGCTAAGGCATTCCCACCATGCAGTTTTCTGTCGACGTCGCCAATTTTTCCGCGCAACTAATGCCGGCAGCTCCGCTGCTGGTTCTCAAGAAAAATCATGATTTTGCAGAAATTGTTGTCCAGAAAACTTTTGCTTTCAGAGAGCTTGTCCTCTAGAGAAGTTGTATCTTCAGAGAACTCAAACCAGAACTTGTGTCTTAAGAAAACTCAACATGGAGAACTCGTCACATAGAGAACTGATCACTGACCTGTAGACTGGGTTCCTTGGAGAACTCGTCACTCTTGGCGTTACTGAAGTCGTAGTCGGGGTTGAAGGAGGCGTTGAGTGTGGAGATGAGGTAGAACAGAGTCTTTGTGCTGATCGTGTCGCACAGAGGACCGTCCCCCTCGTCACTCATACTGCTGCTACGCGAGTACTGTCTGTAAAACAAAATGTATGATGTAAATACACGACCCTCACCCTCATTACTCATACTGCTGCTGCTTGAGTACTGTCTGATAACGAAGAAAATTGTGTTAATGTAAGGCCTGGCCATGATCTCATATTTCCAGCAGTAAAGAAAATATTTTTATAATATTAAAATCTGTGCTAGGTTACTACATCGGCTACAAGTTTGTTTCCAGTGAATTTAAGCATTCTTAAACAAATTTCATGAGCTTAAAAAAGCAATATATTTGTATTCATTTATATGAAATAGTATGAAATGTGCTATATGAAATCAATATATTGGTTTGTGTGGCCTGTGTAGAAGGCAAATGGCCAGTGCAAGATCTCACAACACAGGCCACGGTGGCCTATATGCAAAAGAAGTGTTTGGCAACACTACTGTCTTTAGGAGAAGGTTAAAAAGTATAAGTTGTTGTAGTGCGTATACTGTGCATACCTGCTGGGACTGTGGGCGAGGATGCTCTGCGGCGGTGACAAGGCCTGCAGGTCGGTGGGAGCGTTCTTTCCGTCGTGACTCAACATCTTAAAGAGTCGTTTGTCGTTTCCTGCCATCTTGCAACTGTAGCTTTCCACTCTGCAAAAGTATAATTACAATTAGAAAATGAAGTTTATCGTTTGTCACATACATTCAGTTTCCACTTTACAAATTTAGTAATATGCTCTAGTATGCTTCTTAGGGAGTGAGGATTATTTAACATAGGGCCAAAAAAAAGTGCTACAGGTATCCGTTAGTACTAAGTAGCGACCCTTTTTTTTTGGCCCTACCCATTTTTTAAAAACTTTTTTGAAGGCATTTTTGATTTTTCTACCTCGGAACAAAATACTTTTTTTCACAATTTTTTTCAAACTGAAATAATGCTAAAAAAGGAGGAATTTTGTCTCCTAGTCCTTTAAAAAATCGACCCACCTAGACTACCCTATTTTTTGTGGGCTATGTTATCTGAACCAAATTTTTGGCCTAATGGCGGGGCGTGGGGGGGGGGGGGGTGGGCGTTGGGGTGTGGGTGGATCATTTGCCACTGGTTTGGAAGGGGGCTTCAGTGAAGTCCAGAGGCAACTATGTTGGCCAACCAAAGCGCCTAGTGGATTATATATCATTCAAAAGCAATAAATATAGACTATATTATAGCCTGGCGGAAAAACATTTTAAACTTGATTTGATTTAAATTTGTCATTTGAATGAGAAGTCAAGTGAATCTCTGAGATTGTCATTGTGTCACAGTAGATCATATATTTCGCAATCCCATTCCTGGATTCCAAATCATACTGGTTTAGAACTGGATAAACATTTAAAACATAATCTATTACTATTAGACTACTCTAGTCATATATCTTAGACTAGGGAGTGGCCAATTCCCTTCCCCAGCCCCTGCCATTGTTAAAATAAAATGACCACTCCCTAAAACAATTGAACCATTAACTCTTACCTTCCATCAATGCGGCAGTTGCCACTTTCAACTGCTGCCAGCGCATGGTTGAGAGCTTCAAACCGTGAATTCTGAAGGAGCTTCATGTTTCTAGTAGTGTGGGGGATGAGTGTAGAGATTCTTGGGTTGTTGTAGTTTTTGTAACTTAGTGTTGGGGTGCGTTGGGTGGAGGTCGGCACCAAACAAAAAGCTTCTTTATCCTCTGACCTTAGACACTGGTAAACAACGTTCAGTTCTTGAGTTTAGCACCGGGATTTTCCTGACCCACTTTAAAACGAGCATAAACTGCAACTTGAGCAACTAGAGTTCATATATATGATGCTTTTAGGGTGATGGATTTGTTGTTGCGGTCGCCAAAACATTTCACAAAGCCCACTAATCGTCATTATTTTCTGTTTGTGTTGTTTAGATGCTTCCTTCTCTTGTTGTTTGCCGTTCGCCATTAGCGCCAATCGCCCCCGATTTAGCAACTTTCCTTTGAGCCTAATTCTATCAGCGTTCGCACGCTGATATTTCGGCAATTCTAGGGTCCTCAGGATAAATTTTACCGTAAAAACAAGCCCAAGTGTGTCCTGTTCCTGTATTTCCAAAGATTGTTGTGATCTGGTGGTGCTTGTCCACTCTTGTCTGTTATTTTGTTGGGTTGTTTTCCGTAAACAAAGTCTCCGGGATCAGCTGTGATAAATTCTTGTGCCCCAAATTTACCCATAAGCCAGTGCGGCAAGGTGGACGAGTCCACTATTGCTGCCACTAGAGGGAGGGCCGCTTACAATAAAAATCAATAACGAGGGAACTTTATCAATCAAAAGAGCGCTACCCGTGTTTGATTCGAATATTAAGGTACAACACTTTGAAAGTAATATATCTGATGACCGCATAAGATAGATATTACCGTTCTTGATAACGTATTTTTAACCCTCGTAACCCCGATTAATTCATCATCCGGGCATCTGCCCATGGTGTTGACTGCGACCCGCCTCCACCACTTTTCACTCATGTCCTTTCGTTATTTGCCGAATTACACAAACATCGGAATTGGTTAAACATACCTCACATCATACGTCGATAAACAGATATTTTGTTAACATGTTTAAGTTGTATTTGAAGCAAGTCATTCAATTATTTAGCGTGGGTGATAAATTTTATCGGGTACTGAAGTAAGCTCTTAAAATAGACACAGGGAACATCCCCCATGACGTCATTAACCACAATGGCGGAATCCCCGTGGAGGAAGTAAAGCTCAGAGGTAGGTATTTATAAGGTTTGGGTTTTTCCCAGCATCAGACACGAAATTGATTGCATCCTAATACTACAGGCCTTCTGCTAGCACACTATCCATGTCTCGACAAGCCGTTTAAAATGAAAGGGGCTGTCATACAGGGATGTAAATCTCAAAATGCAGGCACAAGTAGTGCCACAACTAAATTGTTGGTTCTCAACCCCCATGATAGGCCTGAGGAGTGGGGAGAGGAGAAAGTTCGTGAGCAGGCGGAAAACGTGAGGCCTTACACCATCTCTACACGGCAGGAGGAGAACGGTGTGTTGACATTGTGCCTGGAGGAAACCCCACTGGGGAAGGTGAGCTGCTGCTACTATATAACTACACCCCCCCCCCCCCACACACACACACCATCCCCCACCCCCATAGTCAACACACCCCATCCCATCTAGAGATTGTGCCCCTCCCACTTCTCAAACCCCAACCCAAAAACATTGAACCATGAATGATAATGTGTGTTATATTAAGTCAATTCAATTCAATTCAATTTTATTCACACACAACCCCTTTCGGGGCAAAGGAGAAAGGATAAGATAATACATGCCGGGTGTAGCCGAAAGTTACATTGGCATCACCGGATACATATATGCCATAACCATGTGTTTATCGGTGTAGCATATAAAATAAGTTAGATACATAAATGGACTAGATACATAGAGTAGCACCATTCCTAGTCAGATCTATGATAATGAGGTTGAACATAAATGTGTTCACTGTACAAACATAGCTGTCATGCGTAGTTTCAATGGACGGCTAACCTGAATACACAGGTGACTAATCTACATGTACATATATTACAAGTCAAGCTATTGTTGTGTTAAACAGCAAAAATATGAATAAAGCTGACATGGTCTCGCAAGAAAAGGATGGGACAGAGCATGCAGTCACCTGAATGAGTGAAGAGGACATAGCACCGTGCCACCCATATTAGCACCTGAGTTCAGATTTGAACTGTTGTTTATTTTGTAGGTTTCTGTTGTCTCTTTTCCATCCTTTTCTTCACCAACTTATCCTTGAGTTGCGAAGCCTTCAAGGTACTAAAAGATTGCTTTAAAGAATTTTTCTTCTTAGGCAGGCGTTTATTATTGGTGTTATTGCGGGCTTTATTGTCACCTTTGGCCCTATTGTGCACCATGCTTTTAAAACTGGCCATGATAATCCTACAGAATTTGGACAAGTTTGATAAAACCTCTGAGTCTTGGCTATTAAAAAGCCTTTCCATCATCCCGATGTTAGGGTTTGATGTGGACTCCTTGTTGATTAGTAAAAGTCTCTCGCTATTGAAGGCTTTGCACACAAACAGATAGTGAAACTCATCACCAATTTCGTTCTGGTCACATAGTGTGCATTTTCGCTTCTCTCTTTCAATACCATTGTACCTACCAGCCACTACTGGTAGGTGGTGGTTACCACATCTGAACCTGCATAGATCAGTTGCCTCCTTTTTGTTCAGGATTGTAAGGTAGTTTTCAAGTTCTAGGGTCTTCTTATATATTGAGTAGCTTGTACAACGACTAGAATCTGAGATTTTACTGTTCCAATTTTGCTTTTCTATACATAGTATTCTGTCTTTAAATACATGTTTCTTATGGGCTGGGTCAATATACCTAGGGTCTTCATCGAGAATGCAACCAAGACCGCTGCTATCTAGCGTACTTTTTATACAGTTCAACCAATCAGAGTGGTAACCTTCATCGGTTTGATTGGATCTAAGTATGCTATATATATTATAAGCGATTTTGTCTTTTTTCCCAGTTACTAATCCGGTCCAAAAGTTGAGCATTCTTTGTTTTATGATACATTCTAAACTAGGGCGTCCTAGTTCTCCCAGTGCCATGCAATTGTCTGTGCTCATATTTAGGTTGAGAATATATTTACAAAAGTAAGTATGTACCCGTTCAACTTCGGTGATATTGGAAAAACCCCACACTTCACAGCCATATAAAAGTATAGGTACCACACAAGCATCGAAGAGATGGCACTGAATGTCAACTGGTAACTGGAGCTTCCTAGATTTTGCTAAGAGACTAAATAAAGCTCTCTTGGCCAGAGTTATTTGTTTTTTTATGGCTACCGTAAATCTCCCATTGTAGTTGAACAATGTCCCAAGGTAGTTATAACTGTGTTCTACTGCCAGGTGTGTGCTCCCAAATTGGAGACATGGTAAATTTCGAAGTTTCCCTTTGGAAAATACAACTACCTTGGTCTTTGTCACATTTACTGTTAATTGCCATTTAGAACAATAGTCCTGCAGTACATTTAGCATGTTCTGCAGGTCATGCGGGGATTCGCTGAAGAGGATAGTATCATCTGCATACAGTAGTGTATATAACCTTAGTAGTACTTCAGATTCCTGTTCAGTACCTACTGTTACACCCTGGCATGTACCCCTAAAGTGTACTTCTAAGTCATTTAGATATAATGCGAATAATATTGGTGACAGGTTTTCTCCCTGTCTAACCCCTATGTTGCAGCTAAAAAAATCTGATAGAGATCCTTTAGCTCTTACACAAGACTTTGCTGCATCATACATATTCTTAATGACATTAAAAACCTTTCCATTGATGTTGTGTTTGAGAAGTTTGGACCAGAGTGATGACCTATTTACTGTGTCAAAGGCCTTTTGGTAGTCAACAAAGGCACAGTAGAGCCTCTCCCTCTGGTTGAGGGCAAGATTTATGATGTTATTCAGAGAGAAGATGTGGTCTAGTGTAGAGTAACCATGTCGAAACCCTGCCTGCTCCTCCCCTAACATATCATTTTCTTCAAGATAGGTGTTTAGTCTGTTGTTAAGTATCATAGTAAATAGTTTACCAACGCAGCTTAACAATGTGATACCTCTGTAGTTGTCAGGGTTGTCAGGATCACCCTTTCTTTTATAAATAGGGACAATTACGCCTATGGACCAGTGCTCAGGGATAAAACCAGTGTCAAGTATAAGATTAAAGTATTTACAGAGTATGGCTATTAAACTTGCTGGGCTGTTCTTAAGGAATTCGTTTATGATTTGGTCAGTGCCACAGGCTTTGCCGTTCTTCAACCTTTTAATTGCCTCAGTTATCTCTTCAGTAAGGATAGCTTGGTTGAGGGGCAAGTTAGGTACGTCGTTGCTCATTGGAATATCCACATCTGGGGCTACAGGGTCATTCAGGTCCTGAAAGTGTTTATAGAAGGATCCTAAGGGGACATTACCTGTACTGGCAGTGGACTCTGTCGCCTTATTTATGATATCCCAATAATCTTTAGGTTTTGAACTCTTAAGGTTTCTCAATTTGACATGTAGCAGATGGTGGTATCTCTTGTACGCATCCCTAAGAGTTTGCTTGTATGATTTGTTTATAGCATACCAATTTTTCTTATTGTTCTCATTCGGGTTTGCTTTGTACTGATTCTTAGCCCTAAACAATTCTTTACGTTTTATAGTACAATCATCATCAAACCAAGGTTTTGTGGGGGATTTTCGCTTCCTAGCATTACCTTCTGGTCCCCTTGGTTTATGAACTGGTAAAGATTTTATAATACCTGCTGCTAGGCCAGACTCTTTGTACACATTTTCAATACAATTGGTTATACATTGAATATCATTAGGTGTTACAGTGGTTCTGGATGCTTCATCAAGTAGTACATTTACATTTTCAATTTCAGTCATATTGAAAGCTGCAATGAACGCCTGTTTTTTGTCCGCTTCCCATTTTGTGACTGCTGCTGGTGCAGTCGATATTGTACTTTCTTGGGCATTAGCACAATTTGGGACATTATGGGACAGGTGGTTGTTAGTAGCAAGTTCCAATACTATGGGTGAGTGTACATCGGACAGGCAACCGTCAAATAAATCAACATAAAAATCTTCAATGTGGGTGAAAAGTGCTGGACTTGCTAGTGCATAGTCTACTGTGCTGACTCCCTTGCAAGTTGGGTTGCTAGACATATCTATGTTCCCAGCTCGACCGTTGACAATAAGGATTCCAGCACTTGTGCAGAAGTCCAGCAGCTTTTTGCCATTATTGTCAACTAAGTGGTCCTTATTAGATCTGTTGAGAGGTATTTTAAACCCCTCAAGCATTTCGGAGTCTATAAAGATCTGGGAGTCCCTGTTGTCAATGCCAGTAGATTCTTCCCAGTGTTTAACCCTGTCAAGAAAGTCTGGTACTACGCCTGTTCGAGAGTTGAAGTCTCCGACCATACAGACTTCACATGTACTGTACCTGCTTCTGATGTCAATGAGATCTGCAAGTATCTGTTCATATTCTTGACCAGTGCTGTAAGGGGAGTCTGGTGGTGGGATATATACCGAACCTAGTATCATTTCCGTGCCGAGTGTCTTTTGGGTGACTTTAATCCACTGTACATACTCGTTGTCACTAATTTGTATTACTTCCACAAAGCTTAACAGATGTTGGCTGACAAATGTCGCAATACCCCCCGACTTCCTAACAAATTTCTTCCTATGATGGTAAAAAGGTTTAAAACCATCTAGTAGTATGATGCTTTCATCTAGTTTGTCCAGCTTTGTTTCTGAAAAACAGATAATGTCAAAGTTGTCATAGATGTAGTCCTCTAGCACACTCAAGTTTAACTTGGAGCTCAATCCACAAACGTTGAGACCCAGGATCCTGAGATTTGTAGTGGTTGGGCAATCACCACTTGTGTCTTTACTGCCAGCAGAGTCCCACCTATTACTAAGGTAGGGGGTGGGGGTTGCTGGTTCCAGTATTGGGTTGTTGTAAGCTTGCTTGCTCGCACATTTCGGCAGGCAAGCGACGTGACGTCCATGGGGTGATGTTACTGTACGTACACCATTTGACCCTGTCCCCATGGACTCTGCTCCCAGAACCTGGGGGCAGCTGGCTGCCACCGAGGGTGGTTTGCCTGCGCCCCGCCATATGGGATAGGTGCACTCGGCAGAACACCATATGTGTGTGGTACCCACGCGTTACCAGCTGCAGGCCAGGGTTGGCCACGGTCATATGCCGACATGCTGGTGCACATGGCAGATGGTTGGTGCTGGTAGGGTGGGTTGCACTGGTAGGGGAATGTTAGTCCTCCCTGGTAAGGTATTGCATAAGGGGAATGGCCGACCTGGTATTGGTGCTGATAGGGTTGTTGCTGGTAGGACATACCCTTTTCTACAGGACGTGCCTCTTCCATGTCCTTCCTTGCCTCGAGCAGCTTCAGGGTAGCAGTGACAATTGATTTCACGTCTGTGTTTGTAGAGTCCTCTCCTATTGGGCTGCTGGTAGACTTCCTCCGTTTTTGTGGGTTCTTTCCATTGCGCTTTTGGCTTGCAGTTGGTTTCCTGACCTCCGGTCGTGCCTGCCCAGCTGTCTGGTTATTGTCTGCTTGCTGTCCACCTGCTAGTTTCGTAAATCGGTTCTGTAAGGGGACTGGCGTAGGGGATGGTACATTGACTTTAGGTCTTTGTTTCTGTTGTTGCTTCTGCTGTTCCTGCGGTTGTTTTGTTTGGTCAGGCTGCAGGTGTTTACGTACTGGCCAACCATCAGCTCCCATTACAGTAGAACTATGCGTGCCAAAAGCCCTCCCCCCCCCCCCCCCCCCCCCCCCCCACACCCCGACACACACACAGACCAGGGCTCGACAAATCGTTCAGAATGTGTGTGTCCGATGGGCACAGACACAAAAATATGTTGTGTCCGGTCGCTGAAATCTGTGCCCGACCAAACCATGAAAATTTGGAGATATTTCTCTTTAATTAGGATGATATATTTTAAGATCTTGTATTGAGATATTGACCTCCATATTAAGAATCCTGATACTGCAAGCTTTCCAACTATGTACAACACTTCATTATTCGTCTGGTGGTTTTGCTTATGGAAATATGGTCCAAAATTTGCTCAGTTGCACTTGTGTCCATTGGGCACAACTGTCAAATATTTCTGTGTCCAGTGTAATTTTTTTGTGTCACGGGCACTGGACACAGCGATTTGTCGAGCCCTGCAGACACACACACAGACCCCAACAGTAGGCCTAAACTACAGATCCGATTAAACTATGATATCGGTAACCCAAGTTATAAGAAGTATAATACATGTCATGTATGAAAAATGACAGTAACAGTGCCTTAAATTCTCGTCAAATTAAAAAGTGTCAATAATTATTTTAAAAAGTAAAAAAAATTAAATAAAATCTTCCTCATCTTAATTTTCATAGCTTGGTCATAAAAACTCTTTTTTTTTTTTTTGAGTGGCTTAATAAGCGCCTAATTAACGATGTGATTCGGTCTTATGATCCCCAAAAAGGCTGTCAAAACAATCAAAAAAATCTGTGAACAAGATCAATCTATATCAATACCAATTTTAATGTTCAAAAATATAATGAGGTTACAACTTTTTATTATAGGTATTGTTCAGCGTTGCGCTTGCCGATGCTGACTATGTGCGGCACCGTAAGGCGTGGCACTCGGTGCGCCTCCCGGACGAGCGCCGCTTCGGGCTCGCCTTGGTAGAAGACGAAGACTTCACACCCTTCTATGAGGTCTTGTCTCTGGGACTGAATGCGGAGGCTCAGGATAGTATAGACGGGCCTGGGGACGACTGCACTGGTAAGCGAGACTTGCGTCGTAATTTATAACGTCCAAGGGGAGGGGGGCTGTCCTTATACCCCATTTTCTTTATACATGTACCTAATAAGATAGTTCTGAATACAAAATTATGGTATTTTTTTTGGAATTGAATTTTTTCAATAGCTTTTGCTCACTTTTTTTTTTATTCAAGTTGAGAATTATTTACAGTTTTCCCTTCGCTATTTCATGGATAACCTGCTGAGCAACGAAAATATTTGTAAAAATCTGTCAAAGATGGTAGCCTAAATCTTTTCAATGAAAAAATTGAAATTTCACTAGAGCGCACTCTTTTCTCAGAAGTGAAATCTATTGATAAGCTCTTTTTCATTTGGTAATAAAAGTAAACATAAAGATAAACAATTGATATAAAACCCTTGTGTTTCCCTTCCCAGTGAGGGCACAGGCGGTAGTTGCTCCCAGTGACACCCGCAGGTTAAACCTAGACCTGGGCCGTCCGACCGGCGCCGAGCGTCCCGCGAGCCTCAGCAGCCCTCCGAGCACCATGTCGCTGCCCGGGGCCTCCCTGTACACCGGAGTGGAGCCCCCACAGCTCCGGGGCGGTGTCGGGGAGCTCCTCCAGCGCTTCCAGTTGGCCGTGTCGAGCGGCAAAAGTCAGGAGGCACAGCTGGTGGCAAAAGAGCTGAGTAAGTACCGAGCCAACCTCGACCTCCAGATCAACGTGACCAGCCCCGCAGAGAAGGAAATTGCGTGAGTAGAATGAAATTATGAGAAAAAGAGAAGTTTCCTCTTAAATATAATCTTGAAAAAAAATCGTGTAAAAAGCCCCTAAGTAGAACTAGATATAGCCCTGCCTAGGAGGAGCTCACGTGAGTAGAACTAGATATAGCCCCGCCGAGAGGGAACTCGCGTGAGTAGATTTCTTTGAGTAGATTTTTTACTGAAATTATGAGAAAAAGGGAGAAATGTTAGCCCCGCCAAGAAGGAATTGGCGTTAGTAGAACGCGACATTTAAGCAATCCAGGGGTGGGCAGCTGTCGCCATGTCGCCAAAAAGTGGCGACACTGGCCTCGAAATTGGCGACAATACCCTCCTGAACTCCAGCTTTCCAAAACTGAAAGAATTTGGTAAATTGTCCAACTAGAACCAAAGTTATAATACATTTTTTATTTGGACTAAATACATTATTTTGACTTTAATATTTTTAAAATAGGCATGTTCATTGTGGTTATTTTCTTGAGATTTAGGCCATTTTGGTGAAAATAAGGGCATTTTGATGAAAACTAGACCCATGCTAGGTCCATAGGCCTATTGGTGGTGTAGCCTAAGCCTCTTCTAGGGCAATCGGCCAGTGGCACATTTATTGGGAGAGGGGTCACATAGGTCCTGCCCCCTGAAAATCAAAAATAGGGTGAAAGAAAGGCGAGAGAGAACCCCTAATTTTCTGAAAGTCAAACCTAACCATTCTAGTGCCAAAACCTGGGTGCCAAAACTTGGCCCTTCCCTATTCCCAAACTCCCCAAAATGCATCAGATAGCACCATTTTAGGTACAGATTTTCAAAGTTTTCCAAACCCTTTCGAACCCCTTTAAAACAATGTTCCAGTCCCAATGAAAAGAGGACAATTACAGAATGGGGCAAAAATATATTTTGTGCCAAAATGCACCAGAACACACCATTTTAAGTGTAGACTTCCAAAATTTTCTTGGGGGGGGGGGGGGTTGAGGGCACATCAGCCGCTGCCCTGTAAAAAATGCCCATGGGTAGGTCCTTTTTTTGCACATCCTTCCAATACTTGTCTTGGCTACAACTAGTCCTGTATTGGCTCCACGGTGTTCAGATATGCCCACCCCTGCAATCACAAATGGCATGAACATTATAAATTCTGCTATTAGAAAGAAGTAACTTCCCACCGCCAAGATGCATTGTTCTCCAAGATTACTCTACGTGTGCTTTGTGTGCTGGAATACTGAGAATGTAGTACCGTCTTTCCGCACTGCAGGGTCAGGATCTACGTGGAGGACCAACATTCGTCAGGCGGCTGTATCGTGCTCAATCTCAAACCATCCACCAAAATATCTCAACTCAAGTCTAAGGTAGGCTAGCTATGGCATCTGCATAATCCAACATCTATATCTTCAGATAATGCCTGAAGTTAGTAATTTTGTAAGATTAGAGCAGTACAGGTAATTTAGCAATTGAGAGTAAACTCCATTGAACGGCCAACATATATTCTGGCATTAAACTGGCATCATTCTCAGGCGTGGTAATTATACATACATCATTCTGGTTTCTGTTTAAAGCCACAAAAGGTTTGAGGCATTGATAACTTAATTCATTATGCCCGCTATCGTCATGATCCATTAATGCAGCTCTGGCGAGTAGATTTACTAGGGCTCGATTCATGCATCATGACGACCAAGGATATACACATACAGTACATTAAAGAACTACAATGGTACAGACCAAATCGTACAGAGATGTAATTGGTCAGGAATTTCTCGAAAAATCAGGTTTTCAAAGATCTCTCCTCTATTTAAAAAGACACCCAAAATAGCAGTTTAAAGGTAATTGACTAACTTGTCAGGGATTTTTTCAAGACCCGACTTCCATCTCTGAATGATATTATAAATGTAAGGCCACACCAAAAAAAAAAGTTGGTCTACGGATTTCCCGCACCATATTTTTGAAAATGCAATTTTTTTTCTTTTTTGAAAAAAAAAAGTGTCTACGGATGCGCCCGCACCACTTTTTGAGAAATTTGATTTTTTTTTTTTTTTTTTTGGGTGGCTTTTTTCTGATCGATAGCCATATTTGGGAGTTTGCAAAAATGTTTCCCTCAAAACAAAAAAAAAATTGCCCCCGCTCCACTTGATTCAAGGTTAAAATCCGCAGACAAAAAAAAAATTTGGAAAAAAAAAAAAAAATTCGCTCGCTCGCACCATTTTTTCTAAATGAAAATCCGTAGACCAACTTTTTTTTTTGGTATGGCCTAATACTGATCAGAGCCGGTAACATTGTACATCCGGTCCAGAACGGGTCCCTACATATACATGAATTTTAAAAATGAGAAAAAATAACCAGTAAACTTGCATGTTTGTCTTCTCCCCATAGATCCTGCTGCTGTACGGCTTTGCCCCCGAGACACAGAAGTGGATTATCGGTAAGAAGATGGCGCATGACGACGACACGTTAGCTAAGTGCGGGGTACACACCAACAACACGCCCGTGTTCCTCTACCTGCTGGCACACACCACCATCGGCATGACCCGCGACGACTTCACCAAGCGATACGGACACCTCAGAGGTAGGGGCCCATAGTTAGAGATACAGTCAACTCCCTCTAATGTGGCCACCCTTGGGACTGTGGAAAAGTGGCCGCATTGGTGGGATGGCTGCATTAGTGGGAGTCATTTTATATACATTGTAGTATGTTTTGGACTATGCAAAGTGTCTGCATTAAAGGGATTGGCTGCATTTAATAAAGGGGTACCACTTTTCCTAATTTATGTAGGAATTACTGGTACCAGGTACTACTTTTTCAGTGTGATTTCTACATTAAATTATATTAATTTCGCAGACAAATTTGATGTAAGATTTGCTACTTCATGTCGAGCAGGAAGTGTCCTCTCTACACAATATACATTGCTTTTTTGGACACAGTAAGATCACGGTGTGTGACGATTGTGATTACTCCAATAAAATTAAAAGAGGAAAATATGCATAATCTGTTATATTGAAAGTCAAACCATAACAGGCTAACAACCTCTCATATTCCACAGGCCATGGTCAGCGGTCCCCGCCTGCCCCTGTGACCCCGACCCCGACCCTGACAAGGACGCACCGCCGCACCGCCCCACCCATGCCGATCCCGGCCGCACAGAACGCCCTGGCCAGTGTCCAACAAGCCATAGCGGACGTGGCCCCGATACAACCGGTACAACCTACACCCACACCCGTCACCGACAGACGACCCGAGGAACCACAACCATCGGTAAAGTCCAACGGTTATTTCTTAATGATGTTATTAGTACATCTTTTTGCGTTAAAACTAGCAATGTGTCTTTGGTGGCTATGGGTAGTCGTGTTACATTTCTTTAATGAAAATCATTAACTGTAATGGCTCGTGAAGTCGCATAACATTCATCAGAAGACTTGGCGAAAAAATATAAATGATATAATTGAATATTACCTGCAACCGAAGTACCTGTATGCCCTTGATCGCCATGATGCATGAATTCAGCCCTGGCGAGTAAATCACCAGTGCTGCATTCAAGCATCATGCCTAGAGGGTTGATACACATCTGATGCCCGAAGGGGCAGCACGATGCACAAATGCAACTGTTGGATTCCATAAAGATTTTAAGAATGAATAGACAAATGCCAACGCTGATTGATACTGTCTCTAAATGTATTTCACGAGTGGCCCAGCCCCAGCCCCAACTAGTGAAATACATCAGAGCGGTATCAATGTAGTTGGCATTTGTGTTCATATTTTGATTTGAAGCCATTCAATGAAGGAAAGACACCGCCTTTTTACCTGGTTGAATACGGCCACATTGTATGCAATAGGAGGGCATACAGCCCTTCCAGTACTTAAGCATAATAAATCTTTTATTTCAAAAGAATAAAAATAAATAAACCCCCTCCTGTCCCTTCCAGCTGCAGGGCTGGCTGTGCTCCCAGTACCTAACGCATCGGGGATGTCAGCAGTAGGCTTTAGAGCTCGCAGGAATCTTAATTCCCCTTCATGATTAAAATTAATCGGTAATTTTCACTTGCAGCCGCAGGGGTGGCCGTGCGCGCAGTGCACCTTCCTGAACCTGTGGACGCGGACGGCGTGTAACATGTGTGCCGCTGACCGCCCGGAGCACCTGGTGCCGCCCCCTCACTACGTCATACCCCAGTCAGAGCGGCAGCGACTCCAGCAGGAGGAGGAGGAGGAGCGACGCGCCAGAGAAGTAGGCCACTTTTTTCTAATTTTTTTAAAACAATTATCTTTAGGCCACGTAAAAAAGATTATCAGCTTTGCAGACACCGCTCGCATCAGTTAAAAAGGGCTGTATAGGTGCTTTTTATTTCATTTTTTCATAATAATATGGCCAAAATTCTGCATGCATGAAGAGGGTAACATATAAAATACAGAACCAACCATATCTCAAACAATAATTGGTGAAGAAACTAGATTTAAAAAGCATTTTACTCCCTGTTCTATTCCCAATGTATTTAGATTATTGTCCCCATCATCTATGGTGGTTGTATTGAGGATTATATATCAATTGATGTATCCAATTCTATTAAACCTAAAAAAAAAAAAAATTGGCCGCTCTCATGGCATAAAATAGGAATATCAAATAAAATAAAAAGCCTCCCTCCCGCACCTGTTTTTTCCAAAAAGTATCCGCAAAGCTGATAATTATTTTTATGCAGCCTTATTACCAAGTATTTGATATTTTACAGTAACATCGAGGTACAAGATCTCATTTGTGCTGTGGGCACACTCCCTTTTAGATAGTCATTTTCCTATTTTATTATATAGGTAGTTTATTATATATAACAGGTAGAAGTATAAACTCATGTTTAGAATGAAAGGTCCTACTCCTCCCACCCAATTGGTGAATCTTCTTGGGGGAGCAAGGTCTAAATCACTTTAAGGGTAAAGCGAACCGTATTCAACATATTCAAAAAATATTATTGACACGTACCATAAATTCTCGGGTAGAAGCTGCAGCTTCCATGCGCGTTAGACCCAGCTTTCTTTTGATGCCAAACATGCCTATATAGGGTGAGACTTATACGAGGTTTTTTTTAATAGTATAGGTATAGTACAGTAAAAATTTGCAATTTTCAGAACCCCTCTATGGCTTGTATAATTGGTCAAAGTTAGGGGTGCAGCTAATACGCGAGTTAAGCTGATATGCAAGCGAAGTACTGTATTAAATATATTTATTATTCAACAAATATTATTAACGCATAGGGATCTCTGAGTTTGAATTTGACGGGTCTTTATTCAGATATTAGAATCGATAAAGAAATATACAGGTACATATATCTTGGACTCCTACGCCAGTAGCCTGTAGACACATGGGGATACAGCCATATGTATCATATATGGCGACATTATGTACCTTCTGTTCTTCGATTCATTATCTTTTCACCGCCAACCCATGCACTTCCGTACCACGCAAGCCTTTCTCGACACCGGTAACACAAAACCATCCTGCACCCCTTACACCACAGCAATGGAAATCACACAGTTTAAAATTGGTATCCCAACTGTTGCGGTGACTAATTTCCACTTCCAGCATGGGGATAAGCATGCTGATGTCCTAAGACATATGTGAAAGTATTAAAGCTCTATGAGAACTATTTCCATACCAAAATCCCCACACTGTAGCAAAAACGAATTTTCACTGAGCAGTAAAAAAAAAGCAATTAGCATGCCTCTCTTCTAAACCACAAGGTGGCAGCTGTGTATAGTAGTTACAAGATATTCTCATTGCAGACCCAGTAGCTCAACTCCATTCATGAACACATTAGTGCATTGACATCTGCACAGGTGGCAGCACATCTCAGATGGTTTGCCAATGCTTGAGTTTTCTCCATGAAAGCTGTAGATCTAGATCTATTGCACACTTTACATTAAAGCCTTTAAGGCTCTTGGTAACCAGAATAAAGCAACCATTTCAGAAGAAAAGTATACATTCAGGACTTTCAGGTAATCATTGAGAGGGGTCAATTCTAGTCACCCCAATTGGGATACCAACTTTAAGGGCAGCATACATAGTGCTTTTAATGCACATCGTCCTCTCGTAGTCATGATGCATGAATACCTTAGTGAAATGAAGAGATCACATGTAAACAGCCTGTAGGCGAAGAAGAAAACTTTATTTAATGAAGAACATCTCCCTTGCAAGTTGATTAATATTAAATTAAAAAAATTAAAAAAAAAGGTTGATACACTATCATTGAAAAGTTGGGCATCATGAAGCAATGGAATACTGGAGAATAACTTGAGGATAACCTGGATTACAGGATTTGTCAACTAAATTTTGGGGCGGCCAGAGGGGGGATAAAGTTCCAACAACAATTTAAAAAACATTTTTAGTAGGGGATTCGTAGATCCAAATTATCAGTTTGTCGGGAAGAGTAACTTAATAACTTGGACATCAGGATTTTTCAACAAGATATTTTGTGCTGCCAAAGGGGGGGGGGGGGAAGCTCCCTTTCAACAAGGAAACTACAGGGATGCCTGAGTTCCGACTTTATCCTGTTTCCCAGATTTTAGAAATAGTTAGATAATACTCTTAACCCCTTGCCCCACGCACATACACCCTTTCAACTATAGGAAATAATTCTGAAAATTTGGAAGAAAGGAACTGGCATCTCTGTGAAAGAAAAACTTTCGCAATTTACCAAAATATTCAGCGGCGAATTCATAGTTACAACAACACGGCCTTGTCGGGGAGCAGGGATGCGTCGAGGTGGGTCTCATGTCTCTTGTCTAAACGGTTGCCGTCTCTTTCCAGATGCAACCCCAGCGTGCGGAGACCGACCCCACCCTGCTCACCCTGCGCCAGCGCGACCTTGACCTCATGTTACGCCTCATCACCGACGCGCGAGCCGACGAGAACCGGCTCCAACAACACGGACCTGGGGGATCCGGGCATGGTCCGGGCGGGTCCGAGCCCGACCAGGCATACCAGGCGCAGAGTCTCGGGGGTGGTGCCAGTGGGCACGATCCTTACTCGGATGAGGTCGGGCCTGGGTCGGATTTCACCGATAGTTTACCGGTTGGTACCACGGGGACACGAGACCGGAGCCGAGACCAGAGTGGGTCGTATAACTCAGACCTGGCTATAGACGGGCCGGAGGACGATGATGAGGATAGTCCGGACGGTGTTGACTCTAACACGCTGACGAGTAGTCTGACAAACTTTGATAACAGTAACGAGTTACAAGCGCCAGGCACAGACTACCCAGATAACAGACTGGTGGATGGACACACATAGACATGTGTTACTTTATGTTTTTACCCTCTAACGGCCGCATAATGCTTTAGAGTGCGGTGCCTTTTCTCGTCATGCTACATGAATGCAGCCTCTACATGCCAGTGCTGCATTCATACATCATGCCAATCCTTTGGGAGTGTCTCAACCCTATAGGGTTATAATGATGCTTAAATCATTTGTGCATTATGACGACCGAAGGGGCCCTTAAACTTAAAGGGTTAATGCTTTCATGAAATTTGCACTGAAAGATGCTATTTGTACAAAGGAAACCCTATTTTGCTTCAAGTGTATGATTTGTATGAAAAATCTTGAATATTGAAAACCCTAATACCTCTTACTTATATTTAATTTACGCAAATGTAAAACCCCCGTGTATAATCCAACCTTAATTTTGAGAAAATGTAAGCCTAAGTAGGTCCAATATCCTCAAAAATGGTTGGCTTATATTAGAGTGCGATATGGTTTTATGAACTGTATATACCCAAGAGTAAGCGCTTTGTATATATCCCAGTGAATGGGCAAACGGTGCTACCTGCTGCATTCCTATAGCCTAGGTTTAGTTGTGATGTGCATAAGGCAGAGAATATTGATTAGAAAAAAAAAAATTCGCTTATTACTTGGCCAATGATAATATTTGATAAATCAAATTCTTTTCATGCTGATTTGGTAAATTTGGTAACAAAAAAACCATTACCATTATCATTTTTGGCCCTAAATTTTTTTTCAAAAAGACCCAAAGAAGCTGATAGTAGGAAATAGGGTCCAATGAGTCCACATAGTAGGTCAGGGTACCTAAAAACAATTTTTTTCATTAAAAAGAAATGAATTTATTTTTATTATTAAGACCTTATGAGTTGATTGTGATTATAGGTACGGTTGCTAGGCTATTTTGATGACATTAATTTCACGTCCATATTCCGCATTATATGTATAGGACAGCTAGACATCGACGTATATTTAAAGGGTAAACTTGAAAAGCAAGTCTTTCATTTTTAAACAGTTAAATTGGTATACCTTATAACAATGAGATGCTAGGGTGAAATCAAGTACAGTTACTGTCTGCATTTATATACATGTACTTGGCTTACTGTTATCAATGTAAGACCCTGCCCATATATAGGCTGAAACGAGAATTCGAGAAAAAAGGAGCTCATAGTAAATGTTGTCCGTAAAACCTCTTTTATGTAAGTCTCCAACACATATTGGGCGAACCTGAAAAAGATAAAGCTTAAAGTTGATGTTGAATAATTACGGCTGAGGGTCAACTCATGAAATGACCCTTCAAGAGATCCAAAATTCGTGAACCGTCTATATATTGCATGAAGATAACATTAAAATATAATTTTTTTTAATATAGGCCACTCAAAAAAATAAAATGGTTTCTCATCACCGCGCGCATCATAAAAATCAGCTTTTGAGGAAAACTTTTTTTTTTTTTTTTGCAAATTTTTGATGAAAAATATGATAAAAATGGACAAATATTGGCATATCTGGTATCAAATTAAAGCTAATACTGCCAGCATTGCAGTAGGATAGAGATAAACTACATTTTCCCTACTTTTAAAGGTCTGTAACGGGTTGACTATAAAGTCTAACTGTTATTGTTGTATATCTATTGTATGTTGTATGATGTAAGACAACACGGTTCTATTGTGTTTAATAACTGTTTTATTCATCTAACTAGTGTCGTCGGTTCGTTACATACACCGACTCCTCTAGTTCGGTTATCTATACGGTAGTGTACCGGTACCACCTTCGGTTACCGTCGGTAGTTGTTACATAAGCATTTTACATAACTAAACCTAACAGGTGGCGCTGCTAGTACGGTCACGTGGCTATGCAGCGCTGTATATAAGACGGCTACTTCTCCATTGGAAGTCAGTCAGGTTTGGGACTGTCGTGACATGACCACCCTGTGCTCACGGGCTTAACTCTATGCTATAGGGTTGCCCTACTGTATTATATATCTGTTCTGATCTTGTATATCCGCTGGTTATACTTGTACTATAATACCCAAGAGTTACCTTTACAATAAAGTCGCCGTATATTAAAGTCTAATTTACCTTGTCTGGTTTTTGTACTCAAGTGTTACATACGTAGTAAGAGACCAACTACAGGTCCATAAAGTACATAAGCACTAAAATGTGAATTTTGGTGATGAAAAACGTAAATAATCCCATACATTTTAGCCCGCGAGTTAAAAAAAAAAGAAAAAAAAAAAGCCTCCCTCGTCACATTTTTCAGACCTTGGTGATGAGAAACCACTTTTTTTTTTTGAGTGGCCATATATATATATTTTTTAGCAGGGGTTGCATTTTGCGCGCAGGTACTAAGTCCTTTGCCCTGTCA
The DNA here is from genome assembly GCA_947462335.1 of Harmothoe impar. Taxonomy (NCBI): domain Eukaryota; kingdom Metazoa; phylum Annelida; class Polychaeta; order Phyllodocida; family Polynoidae; genus Harmothoe; species Harmothoe impar. The sequence continues at coordinate 71,280,133 of OX381712.1, read as the reverse complement.
AAAATAACATTAAAATATAAGTGTTGATTCAGTGTTAAAATTAAATAGAAAATTAAACATTAAAATAGAATTACAATAGAAGACCAAGCCCACTATCGGTAACTAAAGCACAAGACAGAAGAAACATGTTACTTTGTAAACATGATTGAATATGTCACATAGCTTCCAAGATATACAGCCTTGTAAATCAAGTTACCGTAAATTCTCGCGCATAAGCCGAACTCACGTATAAGCTGCCCCCAAACATTGGAGAATCGCATAAGCGGATCAGAGCATCTCGTTATGGCTACTATAGCACTGTAGTATACGTCTAAAAATCTATGTATTAATCACACCTTGATTTTGTCAAGATCGTATAAGCTGCACTAAAGATCTTGAGTTGTGTACTAGCTGCGGCTTCTACGCGGGAATTTACGGTGATAAAATGCAATTATATGTCCTCCGCCATCATAGATCTGACAGAGGTTGTCCGCTCTGTTCCGTTCAACTTTAATAAAGAGTGTTAACACTCTGCCTCATAATTGCATCTGACTTGAGCTTGCTGTGTACAATGTATATATGTTTGTGCGATATGTGTGTGGCATAAAATGCCTAGAAAATTGAATATATGTATGTAGACCTATACATGTACTGAATAAAAACAAATTATTATTTACTAAAACTGATGATTTCAATTTATTCATGATATTTATTATATATATCTAAGAGTTTCTCTGTTTGTAGACCACATCATCTGTGCAAAGTAAAAGAATACCTTCTCTCAGTCTTGCAGAAGTGCTTGACAGCTACTGCAGTGTTCCCACAGGTCAAGGAACGTCCTGGAAAAGAAAGCGGTCAGGGAATCTTGGGGAAGTCCGAGAAATTAAATCAGAGCCACAAAACCCACAAATAGCTCAAGCTCCTTCAAAATGAAGAGCCCCCAGTGCAATATTGGTGTACGGTCAATATAGTCAGAGAAACCTGTTTATATTTTTGGTCATGGAAAGTCAGGGAATTCCAATATGTACTTCTCGTGGGAACCCTGTTGTCAGCTAATTGGATGGGCTATCCCTAACCCTGTAGTGCTGCATTTGAACGCATCTCATAGGGATGTGCAAAGACAAAATATTTCAAAGACTGTTTTCTGCCAAAGATTAGCTTTGCATGGCAAAAAGTAAGTACATGTACTATAAAATCAGGAGCATAAACTGTAGGTTATACATGAATAAGACCCCTAGGCAACACTAACAACAAGAATTGCGGTTGTTGCCGCGTAAAAAAATGCCTCAGGCATTTTTATACGCTGCAACAACTGCAATTCTTGCATTTGAAGGAACATAATGTCTACATGGTTGGTATATTTGAAGGTGACCCATTCAAGACACCAAATAAACAGGGTGGGAGGATAATGTAACTTTAAATATGGTAGTTACTATGAATTCCTTGGGTCCATGTTAGGGGGGTAGATATGATTATAATCAACCTCAGGAGCATGGATATGTGTGTTGCTAGGCAGATAAACAATTAGAATAAGTGTTGCTAGGCAACCAGCTGTCTTAGCAACAATCTGATATAAACATTGAATTCCTTGGGTCAATTTTAGGGGGGTAGGTATGATCATAATCAACCTCAGGAGCATGGAAATGTGTGTTGCTAGGCAGATAAACAATTAGAATAGCTGTTGCTAAGCAACCAGATGCATTAGCAACAAACCAATAGAACCATTCAATTCCTTGGGTCCATATTAGGGGGGGTAGGTATGATTATAATCAACCTCAGGAGCATGGAAATGTGTGTTGCTAGGCAGATAAACAATTAGAATAGCTGTTGCTATGCAACCAGCTGCATTAGCAACAAACCAATAGAACCATTGAATTCCTTGGGTCCATGTATGGGGGGATAGGTATGATTATAATCAACCTCAGGACCTATCAAAGGTTGATTTATATTAATGTTATCATTATTTGCATAAATTTGTGTTGTGACACCTTAAAACAAAATGGCGGCACCCCTTAAAACAAAATGGCGGCACCCGTACTGACTTCCTGTCAAATGAAAACAATATAATGCCTCAACCTGGTAGTTCGCAGGCCCACCACCAGGGCCCCTCCGGGGCCTTTCGGCATTAAAGAAAGTTGGTCAATGGATTTAACTTTGGGAAAAGTGATGCGAGCAAGCGAATTAGAATATTTAAAAAAAGGGATATCATTGATGGAAAAGTGGAGCGAGCAACCAATTCTTATTTTCTTATCCAACCTCCAACAAAAGGTCCTAGAGAACCCATAACAAACAAATTAATTGGGTGATCCGGGGGAATCAGTAGAAGAAAAAGTTTAATTTTTTTTTTAAATTCTCAATTTTCCAAAAAATGAGAGTTGAAATCCATTTTGGTCTGACCCTAGTAAGCCTGCGACATTGAGGTATACTCTTCTCTTTCTTGTAGCTGACACTGAAGGGTATGACGAGTGATGCAGAGAGAGAACAGAACTACCGCAGCGTCGTGGAGGCCGACCAACAGGACCTCATTCCCAACGACGCAGCCTTCATCTGTCCCGTCTGTATGGACAACATAGAGCCAGCTGCTGGCATCATGCTCCGGGAGTGTCTCCACACTTGCTGCAGGTAAGGATGACTCAGCATTTAGCTGTAAGGATGACTCAGCATTTAGCTATAGGTGAGGATGACTCAGCATTTAGCTATAGGTGAGGATGACTCAGCATTTAGCTATAGGTGAGGATGACTCAGCATTTAACTGTAGGTGAGGATGACTCAGTGTTTAGATGTAGCTGAGGGTGATTCAGCATTTAGCTGCAGGTCAGCATGACTCAGCATTTAGCTGTAGGTGAGGATGACTCAGAGTTTAGCTGTATGTGAGGATGACTCAGCATTTAACTGTAGGTCAGGGTGAATCAGCGTTTAGCTGCAGGTCAGGACAAACTGGATAATACATTAAACTGGATAATACATTAACCACTTCCAGCCTAGATAACCAGGTGTTTATCATGATGTATAGACTTATATATGTCTTGTCCACCTTGCAGAGACTGTCTTGGGGATCTCATCAAGTACACTGACACGGCTGAAGTCACATGTCCATACCGGGACGATGAAGTCACATGTAGGTCACAACTACAACACCGTGAGATCAAAGCAGTAAGTCTTCTACACACAGAGGTTCATTTCGCTTTGTACATATTCTAGCAGATCTTAAAATCCGTGAAAAAATGTACAGAGCGAATATTCATACAGTAAATCTACTTCTAAGCAAATTCGCAGGCGAAAATATGTATTTACATGTAGGTCACAACTACAACCCTGTAAGAAAAAAGCAGTAAGTCTTCTACACACAGTGTTTACAGTACATTCAATATCATTCATGATTGACCTATACTTTGCTGTATTACAATACTTCATTAATGTCCTTGTCATTGACCTTGACAATGACAATTTGTGCAGCTGGTCTCAGACTGAGTTACAAAAATGAATTACTAATGTCCTTGTCCTTGTCATTGGCCATGACCTTGTCCATGACCTTGACCATGTATTTTTCCATAACCTTGACCTTGTCTTTGACCTTGACCATGTCCTTGACCATGACCTTGTCCTTGACCTTGTCCTTGACCTTGTCCTTGACCTTGCCCACAGCTGGTGTCAGACGAGGTGTTTCAGCGGTTCCTGGAGCACAGTGTGAGTCTAGTGGAGCACCGTACCCCCAACAGCTACCACTGTAAGACGCCCGACTGCCGCGGCTTCTGCTTCTACGAGGACCGTGTCAACACGTGGATGTGTCCGGTGTGTGAGGGGATGAACTGCCTGACGTGTAAAGCCATCCACGCCCCGCTCACCTGCCGGCAGTACCAGGCAGAGCTGGAGCTGACCTCCGCTACCGACGAGACTGCACGCCGCACCAGGGCCGTCATTGAGGTAGGGGTTTAGTGGTCTTTCTATATTTTTAACACAAGGTGTTAGGCTGAAACAAAAGAGTTCACAACTTAGGTATATTGTATACCGTCATATACCTGGAGGTTAAGTCAGATACCTCCCTCGTAACTGAGTTATGTAATAAGAGCAATGGTAGAGTGACTGGTGGCCTCATTCAATCCGCAGATCCCTCACTCAGACATGGTCTCAGCCAGAAGCCTTGCATTTTTCAAATCCAAAGCAGTGAGGCCTCACTCTATTCAAAATTATCTATTAGTTGAAAGATTTATTCGTTATATCAGGCACTATAAGAGAAGCATAATCACAATATTACTCTTCTTATAACAGGGGCTGCTCGACTCGGGGGAGGCGATGCGCTGTTAGGTCGTCCCACAGAAGTGTCTATATCATGTTGTATTGTTACTACAGGGGCTGTTAGACTCCGGGGAGGCGATGCGCTGTCCGTCCTGTCAGGTCGTCATACAGAAGAAGGCCGGCTGTGACTGGATACAGTGCAGTATGTGCTTCACTGAGATCTGCTGGGTCACACGAGGTCCGCGCTGGGGGCCGGAGGTAGGTAGCATATTTTTTCTTTGTATTGCGGTGTAGACAGTCATACCGTACTGGCCTGTTTAAGCGCAGGGATCTCAAATAAGCGCAGGTCTCATTTAAGTGAAGGTCTAGGACCCCTCTGAAACCCAAAACCTCTCTTTAAAGGTACTCATATAAGCGCAGGCTCCTGTATAAGCGCAGGGCGTAACAGGGTATTGAAATTTATAAGCGCAGGGGCGCTTAAACGGGCCACTACGGTAGCTCTTGCTTATTCGTCTTTAAAGAATTGTAGCATAATTATTGATTGGTTTACCAATATCTTTGCCTCTATATGGATTGTATTTTCTAGTACTGTACTGTTGCTTGAAGTTGTGTCTGCCAAAGTTGTGTCTAGTAAAGCTGTGTGGCACATCATTTGGTATTAGTTTATTACTGAGTAACACATTTATTAACTCAGAATCCATGAAAGAATGATTGTAACTGAAAGTTAGTACTGTATGTATCATAAATATTGAATCTTTGCTTCTCTGAATCATTGAACCTTGAAACCTTGTTATAGCAGGCACATGGGTTGTTCAGGGTTATAAAAAGAAATTGGGGTAGGGGGTGGGAGGGTGTTCTTAATGACACAGTACTGTAAAACTATCTTCTATTGTATAATCTAGATATAAGGGAGTGCATAGATATTATTGCTAAACTAGTAAGCAACTATTCAAGACCAAAAGAAAATGATACACAGTCTTACAATAGCATAATAGCAGGCTGAATGCTGCATTCCACCAAGGTGTTGATGTATTTATAGTGGAGGGGACCTGTCATTTTATGGTATAGTGTAGTGTTTATACAAACAGTATAGGGTAGGTTCACCCTAAGTCAAACTCATACCTTGAGTCAGCCACTTTTAACATGAAATTACCAGTTTACTATGAATCTGATAACAATAAACTCTCACTGAATTAAGAATTGAAGTGTTTTACAAATATATACTGCACATTGCATCTGCATAATCACTCTTTTTCATACTATAAAATCTGTCAAAAGCTTTGACAAACAGAGAATGAAAATCTCTCCACTGTTCATACTATTTGATAGTTGTTTTGAAGTATTTTTCCCTTTCATACACAATTTGGATTGGTTTTGTGGTGTGGATATGTATCTAAATTACACAGAACATCACTTTATTGATCAAAATTATTTTCCTAAATTATATTTAGGACTGATTTCGTTTATAGCCAAGTCAGCCACAAATTCACCTTATACCTTAAGTCAACCATGGGATTTTCTTTTCTGGAATCCCCCCTGGAATTCTCTCACTTTGAATTCTTGTCTAAAAACTCTCCCCCTACCCTTGTAAATAAATACTCCCTCCTCCCAGAATATCCTCTTCTACTAGAGGATAGCAGGCTTACTTGTGTAGTGTGTAGAGGGCAATGGTGAAACGCAAAAAGAGGGCGGAAAAGGGGGTGAGGGGACAGATCCCCCGATATATTCAATAGAACTCCATACTGCATGTCTATGATATTATATTTAGTCCTCGCTGCTCATACAAGTAACATTTACTTGTATTGATAGCTCATAATGCAGTTGTGTTCACCTGAGGTACAGTGCTGACTTTCTCTTGATTATTCCATATTCAATAAATAGTTTTCTTCTCTGGTGATAGTTGTAACATATTGATATATGATACATGTATTCATGTCAGTCAAGCCATTGATGAAAATCTCGAAATTAATGGTTTATTGCACATATTTCTGGTGGCCGTAATATGACTGACTCAAGGTACATTTTGGCTGACTTAGGGTGAAAAGGGCCAATTCTGAATGTTCTGATAAATCATAGAATTAGATACTATAAACTGATATATGGCAGTGTAAGATATCATGAATGTTATTCTTCAGAGCAATGCCTAAAGTTTGGTTCAATTCTAAAGGCTATGCACAAAATACTCTAGGAGCAATTAGATCTTAAAGGTAGCTCATGAAAAAACATGGATCAGAATGGTTGAAAGTGGTGAATCTACCCTAATCCATGACATAAATAGCTCTGCATGTGTCTGAGAGGCCACTTTTCCTACTTTTGCAGGAATTCCTACTTTTTCTCCCTGGGATTTCTGTATTGCATTATGTTAAAATCCTACATAAAATTGGCTAAAATCCTTCCATAATTTTTGTCTATCAGAGAGTGGTATCTCTGATGTCTATAGTATCATGTATTATTTGATGTCTGGTATGTCCCTGTTTATAATATGTGTTATGGTGTCTCTGCAGGGTGAGGGAGACGAGAGCGGTGGCTGTCATTGTCTTGAGGACGGTGTCACTAGGTGTACCCGCGACTGTACCAACTGTCACTAGGGATCAACGACAGTAAAGACTCCACTTGAACCAGCGTCTATGTCACTAGCAACCAATGAACTTCAAAATTTCACTTGAACCAGGTTCATGTCACTAGCAACTAATGACCTTCAAAATTTCACTTGAACCAGGCTCTATGTCACTAGCAACTAATGACCTTCAAGCCTTCTATTATCTAGGACCCTTTATTGTAACAAGTGACACTAGAAACTAATGACCTTCATGACTCCACTTAAACCAGGCTTCTGTCACTAGGAGTAGGAACCATTGACCTTCAAAATTTCGCTTGAACCAGGTTCATGTCACTAGCAATCAATGACCTTCAAGACTCCACTTGAACCAATCTTATGTCACTAGCAACCAATGACCTTCAAGACCCCACTTGAACTAGACTCCTGTCACTAGGAACAAATGACCTTCAAGTGACCTTCAAGACTCCTAATATTTAGGAGCCCTGACTGTACCAAGTGTCACTAGGAAGCAATGACCTTCAAGACTTCACTTGAAACACGTTCATGTCACAAGGAACCAATGGCCTCCAAGACTTCACTTGAAACAGGTTCATGTCACTAGGAACCAATGACCTTTAAATAAAGTTGTTATGTTACTTGAAGTTAACTGTGGCAATTTACTGGCCCTGACTGCAGTCATGCATCATGCTGTCAAAAGGCATAACACTTTAAAGCACTATATGCAGAGTTCTAATAGGGTTAAAGATTACATTGTAGTATACACAAATTATCTGAAGTGATGGTGCTTTTTTACAATCAGTGTTATGTTGTTTGTAGACAATTGTTAAAGATGATCATCAGGTTTCCATTAAAGATGGTTTTATGTTGATAGTTGTAATTCTACCGCAGGTATTGGAGTGATGTGATTATTTACTCATACCTCACCTAAGTGAGAACCATAATTTTGTGATGTCATACCTGCATCTTGTATTTTCTGTTACTGTACTGTTGCGTTAAAGTGACAGATTCTAAGTGTTGGTCTTTTATATACATTTGGGCAAGGGTAGGGGGGTCTCGCAATATCTCTGAAGTACTGTATACATTCATATCCTGTATACGGGACTAGTGTATTAGGCTATTGGAGTTGCCATCTTGGCTCAGAGCAATTCATTGTGATTAGGCCGTCGACTCCAGAGCAGTGCATCCTGGGTGAATTTCTTATCAGCACGCTTGTTCTAGGTGTGAGAGGAGGGGATTAGCCTGATAAGGAGATGGGGGTTTAGCCCCCGACTACCTGAGGTAGCAGGATGCGCTAGTCCCGTATAAGACCGAGCGCATATTCACAATGATACGGGATGTTCGGTAGAATTAACCACATGTTATTAACTGGTTGAGTGTGGACCGCTGCCTTGGCGAATCATGCCTACCCTGTAAACAAAATCCCAAGCAGAACTTGTGCCATTCTCGTGTCAAAACTCAAGAATTTTAGAACGCTTTTTGAACGTTTTTTAAATTTTCTTGTGTCATATTCCCTGTCATTTCTTGTAGTGAAACTCATGAAATACAGCTCTTCATTCTACTTGTGGAATTTCTGGTTATTTACACAAGTAAAACTCGGGAAATACACATCACCATTGAACATGTCACTAGGAATGTTCACTATTCTCGAGAATCTCTCGTATCTATTTTGTGTATACAGCTTGTGCGTTTCCCGGGAATTACACACATTTCAAACTTGTATCATTCTTAAATTCTGTTTGGAGGGTACCCTCCGTGAGCCAGCAGAAGGTATCGACAAATGGGTATTGCTGTTAATACAATCAGATGATTGTAAATTGTTAATATGTCATATAATGTAGTACTTCCTCTGTGGTTATTGCCTTCCCACACCTATACAGAGGATGGCAATTTTCATCATATAATTTATATTGCCAATGACATTGTCTTGTGACTGTACATATGAGGTATTCAAATATTTTCAAAAGATGTGTGAATATCAAGTGCATCCAGTTTTGGACCTGTATGATAAGGTTCAAATGTTAGTTTCCCTCAATCTGGACACAATCTCATTATAGTATACAGATTTGAGTGAACTTACATGATGTCATGATGCCATTTTTGCCATGTGTGGCTTTGTACAACTAGTCTGTCCAAGTTTACTGGTATATGTCACTCGTTGACACACACTCACGTGGGAGCATCAACAAGAAATTCCGACCAATCTTAAAATGACCAATCTTAAAAATGTTACAATCTTAAAGTTAATAACATTTACAATTATAACATTTATTTAAGATTAGCTCTGCCCGTCATCTCCTTGCATACTGGTCAGATGGCGCCACTAGTGGCTACTAGCACTGGTAACATTATTGTATACATCAGCGGCTCTGCTCCCGAACCCCCATTTCTTTCTGGTTTTTGTTTTTGTTTTGAAAAATGACAACACACCCATAACCAAACACAAGTGCCTTTAGGTTTACTGATGAAGGCTTACCATATGTGGCTAGGGAAAACCCTTCCACATCAATGAGGGCGTAAAGATGAGGTGAGACGTCAGTTTCAATACTTGGTATCTTTTATTAATAATAATATTAATATCAGAGTACCAGTCACTAGGGCTCAGTATATAAGTTACTGATGGTTGCAAGTTGATAAGTGATTTCCTCCTCCATCTGACCGGGGTATAAGTACAGGTACCCGGCAGATGGAGGGGGTGCCCATGTGACCGGAAGTAGATGTAACAGTGGTTTTCATTGGATAATATACATTTGACATTTGATTGGATAATTATATATTCATGGCTTTAACATGTGGTGTGCGCTGGACCGCGGGTGGGGAGCCTGGGTCCAGTGCATTATGGGTAATGGATTACATAATAAGTAGCATGCACACGTGGGGGCTTTGTCGCCTGCCTCCAGGTGGGCTCCAGCCGGCTCAAGTGGCTTTGGCGGTGCCACACTGATTATGGGTGTCCAGCTTTATAGCATTGTTTTATGTGTTGATAGTTAATCCTTGGGGTCAACATATAGTTCATTTGTTTTGTGTATAGGTGACCGGTCGGTGCCTTGTCGTCTGGAGGGGCTGACCGTTACCTATTGTCCCTGGGATAAGGGTCTGCTTGTGATCTATGGATTAGTTATGCATGGGGGTTAGTTTGGCTTGGCTTAGTGAGAAATAGGTATGTCTGACGTCTAGGTGTACTTTGATGGACATATGGATTGAAAATATGTATAAAGTATTGTGCGTATTACAAATAATAATAAATATGAATATTAATAATCATAAATCATAATTATGACGTAATATGACGTAATATGACGTAATACAATTGATGAAGGTATAATAAGGGGTTTTGTGGCGTGACAGCACCCCCCAATACAACTCCTGCGCGTCCTCGTGCAGGCCGAGAAGTAGTAGAGGAAGAGTTATGTCACGCTTCAAAAGTATTTGTATGAACTTTTTTTTTTTTTGTATTTTATGATTTTTGATATATCTATCTTATGCTATGACTATGACTAGGTTCTTAATCACATTTTCTAGGTTTATACGGTGTTTTGTACATACATGTTATGCAGTGGTAAATTAATAATATTTCAATGGTAACGTACTGGTACTATATGTCTCGCTTCCGTTCTATTTATATGATTATACATTTTTGGAAGCTTTTAACCTTACCAATTATTTACATGATACAAGTCGTGGTACGGTGGTAATAGTAATGTGACGTACTGTTCCTATATGTCGCGCTTCCGTCCTAGATTATAATACAATCAATTCATACAATAGGAAGCTGTAAGAAATTCATTTCAATGATAATATAGATGTACTAAGCGTTTACATAGGCCATGTGTAATACTTAGTATGGTATGATAGTACATGTATAACAATAGGTTGAGCAGTGTATTTTGTTTATGCAATGGTCTTTGGCAATACTTGATCTTTGATATTCATTCTCAATGTCGAGGGGCAATGGAGGAAGTTCGTTCTGAGTTATCACCTTCTATACTAAATTTTTATGTTTCATTTCCTGTCTCACTCTTTTTCATAACAATGGCTGTCAATAGTTCGGTAGTGGTCATGTCTTTTGGGTTTTTGATAAGTGACGTAGTGTTGTCACTATCGGGGTCAATGTCAATGTTGTCTTGGGTTTCAGTCGGATGTAGGGATGTAGTCATTTCAATAGTCTTAAGGGTTAGTCCTGTGGTGGTGGTGTCGTCTTTCAGGGCCGGTATGATAGAAAACCGTGCCGCTAGTGGTAGTATGACGTGGTTGGGTAGATAGTATGACTTCTGTTTTCCGTTGATGTTGAACGATATGGGGCTGTTCCATGCCATGTTTATGCGTGGGTATGGGCATGACAGGGCTGAGATGGCCGTCAGGGTTGGGATGAATTCATTAACAATAGAGTCACGTTCGTAGGGTAGGGATAACAGTGGGATGGTGTGATTGACGTGTCCTTGGTAAATTTTGAGCGTAATAGTAGGATTGGTTTTGTGTCCAGAGTTTGTCATTCCAAAGTGACGCGCTATTTTGTTTTTACACTTGAAGATAGTTGTGATAACAGCGTATACGATTAACGCTACAAATATTAGGGTAAAAATGTTATGGGCATCAACGTATTGATCTAGATTGATAGTGTGGTTTTCTTTGGTTTCACTCTGGGGGATGGGGTTAATAAATTTCCAAGAAATGTTGTTGGGTCGAGCACTAACAGTCGGGATGGTGGCGAACAGTGCTTTCCCTTTGGATACATATAATAAGTAGAAGAATCCTACGGCGTTTAGAATGCAAGTGACTGGTACTATATAGTTCCATACGGGGCTAGCGAAGAAGCTAGCTATGTTCTCCCGTATGGGTGTGTCCTGTATGGGTCGGTCTAAGATGTCTGCTGCGTTGGTGGCTTCTATTAGGATATTCCTGGTGAAGGGTTCCAGGTCCAATGTAATGTCTGATGATAACTTGCTGATGTTTGTCATAGATTTGATGATAGCTTGTGTATGTAGATGTGGTATGTGTATTGGATCGTGGTGTAGTGATGATGCTGTGATGTTGAGATTGTTTGTGAGTGCGAGTAGTATGGGTGTATTGGCCGCGTGCATTAGAAAATGTGTTGAAGAAGATTCATTACAAGGAATTTTGGTGTTTGGGAGGTACAATGAGTCAAACTGTAAATGGCACATACATGGGACACCAATAACTGCGTAGGCCGAAGCTTTCTTAGTAGTTGGTGTCATGTGCTGACAGATGACGTGGTAGTACTCCCTGTTAGTAGTTACTAAATATTTGTCTTTACCAATAGCTATAGCACGGGTTTGTATGGGTCTCAGAGGGTGTACTTGAAATGTGCAGAGTCTGGCTATGTCTGCCTGGTTACCTTTAAAGGCCGCCATGAGGCAGGTTGGCTGGTCACTGCGTATTCTAGGCATGGTCCTAGCGCATACTTTCAGTATCGAGCCTTGGCACGTAAGCAGATCTGCGTTTGTCATCTCTAAGTACAATGTCTCTGCCTCGTTGACTGCGAGGAAAGTTTTGTCAGTGTGTAATAGGGTAGATCCAGAACTTGTCGTATTTTCGGTGTTAATGGGGACATGAGTTGTAATTACTTGATATAAGTTAAATGCTGCGTCTGTGGCAGAAATGATAACATTAATATGAATGTATAGGTGAGTTTTGGAATAGGTGTATAGTGCAACTGGTTGTGAGTAGTAATATGCGGTGTCGATAATGGTTACCTCGGATCCTGGGTTCCTAATTTTGAGTTGTGTATCTAAGGTGGCTAGCTTCAGTGCCAGTTCTGTGGGTTGAATCATATCCGGTGCTAATATTCCAGTAGACAGTAATCTGAGAGAATTTTCCACCTTGTATAACCCTTGTTGGTACGCGATCCTGGTCATTAGGACAATTACCTGAGCCGATATGATGGCTGACTGGGTAATCCTACGATCCTGGTCGGCTTGGATGGAGGTTAGGGTTGTGGAGAAATCATCAGACCATGAGTCTATGGATTCGGTAATATTGAGTAGAGATTCCTGTACAACGTCCTGTTGTTTTATATAAGTGTCTAGAAACTGCTGGTGTTGCTGGGTGACGTCATGTAATCCTTGTGCAGTTTTAACATTGACGTCGGCCAGTGTACCAATTTTAGCATCTAGATGATGTATGACGTTGATAATAGAATCCATGTCTCTAGTAGTTGCCAGGCCGAAGATGGATTTAAAGAGCTCCCCTAAGAATCCTAGGATAGCTCTCTTTGGCCTGTTAGTAATAGGATCCGAGAGGAAGTGTGCAATGTTCTTTAAAGTCTTAATAATGTTAATATCTACGTTTTGTAGTAGTCGGTCGAGGTCGGCAGCTTGTTGTAACATCTTGGCGTCATGGCTGTCATGGGGTCCTAGTGAAGTCAGTTGAAGAGTCCTGATGGTGTTGTAAATGAGTGGCTTCGGACGAGGAGCCATTGGGATGTTGTAGGGGATGGCCAGTATGACCTCGTGTAGGTCATGACCGGTGATGATTTGTCCCGGCAGCTGTTCATAGATGAGGCCGATATTTTGCCTCACTATTGGTTGTGCTGCCGTGTAAATGATGTGTGTGATGATTAATAGGAGGTAGAGTGTATACCTCATGATTCCCGAGTTGTTGGGATTTTATAGTAATAATAGTAGTAGTCGATCGTTTGTAGTAGTAATAGTTGATAGTCGATAGTTGGTGAAGGATGAGTGTAAGTGCGCAGTACTGGCGGGGATCTACCAAATTAGCTGTGGGCTGCTCCTGACTGAATCGATGTGTGTAGGGGTGTGGTCACTGGGTGACTGTGGAAAGATGGGGGGATGTGTGGGAACTTATACCCTTTGGTCTGGGTACAGGGTGGTGGCTATGTCACCCTGCCATGTTGGTCGTTATCACACTCCCATAAGTGGAGCTTTTGTTTGCGCGCTCCAGTGGTGGCGCCATCCAGGGCTCAGATTGCGGTCATCCTCCTGGTGTTTGTTGACACCTGCAATGCATGTGGGTGGCCACCCGCATACAAGGCTTTTCCACTGGTCTATGGTGGGGGGGGGTTAATAAGAGTGCACAAACTGTCCTTTCATGTCGGATTTTGACATGGGATAAAAGTTCTCTGTGAGGTGTCAGTTTGTTAAAGGAGCAGCAATAATATGGAGTCGCCCTGCCACTTACTTGTGTGGTGAAATGGGTATAGATGGATTATAAGTTATAATAGCAATAATTGATGAAGCTTGTGCGCTTTATGGTGATAAATACTGTATTTCCAGTATTCTTTTGATGATCGGTGTGTGTGTCGTGATTCTTTGTGAATCATTATAATAGTAGTAGTGATAATAGTAGTCGTAGTAGTCAGTGTTGATCCTTATTAAAGTTGATAATATGTGACAGTTGATGTCTCTTTGTAATAGTAGCGATGATATAGTGAGCTTTTTGTTGTTTTTATTTAATATAGGTGATAACTCTTTTCCTCTTATATATTCTATAGTTTATATTATGGTTTTAGTCCTACCGGTGTCCTCCTCTTGACCTTGGAGTGGGCCGGCTTTGCTTTATATATATTTTTGGTTTGTAGAAGCGCTGGTCTCGCTTTATATGAATCTCCGTCTTTCTTCCATAGTTTGGTTATGAGGTCATCGTTTGGGTCAATGAGTCTGTGTATGAAGTCATTGTTTCTCACGTGACGTACGAGTTTCAGTCTATCTACATGGACTGGGTTTTTCATTGTTTTCATTGTGATGACAGATTTGAGGAGGACAGATGTTTTTGAGACGAATTTGCACACTATGTATGGACCAGAGTACACCTTCTGAAGTTTCAAACATTTTGTTCTATCCATCAGTCGGGGTACCTTGACATACACTAGTGATTCTTTCTGCACCTTTGTAGGTTTTGCCTTTTTGTCGTGTTGTTGTCTCATTTGTTCTGTCCTCTTTTCGATGTTTTCAATGACCTGATTGTATGTGTAGTCTATTTTCTTTAATTTGTCAATGATGTGGAGATTTAGACTTTTCTCTTCTTCCTGATTGAGTTTGTTGTCTATTATGGTGTTTGGGTTCCTTCCCTTCATAATGAAGAACGGTGTGAAGGCAGTGGTGGCGGACTCTGTGTTGTTGATGGAGAACACAAGGTGTGGTAGGAATACATCCCATGTGTCCTGGTGTTCTTCACAGTAGGCCCGTATGCCTTCAGACAGCGTCTTCACATATCTTTCAGCCTGGCCGTTCGATTTTGGTCTATAGGCCGAGCTGAAGACATGTTTTATGTTGAGGGAAGATGTCATGTTTCTGAATTTTGAGTTTTTATATGACGTTCCATTGTCTGACTGGAGGTATGTTGGTATACCCTCGGCCAGAACAACCTTTTCTATGAATTCTGCGGTAGTTGTTTCCGCGTCCAATGATGTAGTAGGGTAAGCTATGCAGAATTTAGAGAACCTGTCGACCACTACCTGAATGTATACATTCTTTCCTGGTGTTGGTGGTAGTGGGCCTATGGCATCTATGTGAACAAACTGGAATGGGTAAGAAGGGGTACTATGGGCCGTCATTGGCAGGTTGTTGGTTAAGTTCATCTTTTTGGCTTTCAAACAGACGTGGCAGGTCGCTGTGAATTTCTGGACGTCGGCCGCCATGCTCTTCCAATATACTTTGGGAAGCATGGTCGACAGCATTCTTTGTGCGCCAGCGTGTCCTGCCATTGGGAGGTCGTGAAAAAGCTTCAAGATGGGAAGTCTCATGTCATCTGGGATGACAGGTTGGAATGAGAATTCCTTGTGTTTCTTCCATAGTACCGTGTTGATATGGACCAAAATATCATTCAGCATGATGTGGTCATCAGCTATCTTGATAAATTGCTCCGTTTCCTTCTTGTTTTTGTCGTTGGGTACCTGTCCGTTCTCTAAATACGTGATGATAGCTTTCGTGTGTAAATTATATCTCTGTTCTCTTTTCAGGTTGAGTATGGAGATCTGTGGGTCAGAGAGGCTCTCTATCATTTCAATCAGATGATTAGTCTGATTGGCCAAGTGTTTTGCCATGTCTGTGGCATCTCTTCTAGGCTTCTCATTTTTCTTCTTCGTTTTTGGTTTATCTGTGGTTTTCTTAGGTTGCGGTGCCGGGGTGTGGCCTGGGACCGGTCGGGTCGCCGCAACCTGCTCTATTTGTTCTGTTTGAGTTTCTTCTATGAATGTTGATAGGGCTTCTAGGGATGTAGAGGGTACTGTCAGCTGCTGTGGGGCGTGGCCTGGGACCGGTCGTGCAGCTGAATCCACTTCCTGTTGTACTGAGGCCACTATGGCTGCTAACAGTCCCTTGTATTCTGTTTGTGGAAGCCCAAAATGATGTAATTTGGTACTTGGGATGTCGGGATTTGCTCTGAGGTTTGGGGTTAATCGTTTTACTTCTTCTATATCTTCTGTGTTTTCCTCCATACATTCACAATAGAAGTGATGGGTGGAGTTTCTCTTCAGTATTGATTTCGGTAGTCGTTTTGGTAGCGTAAATGGTGGTTCGTCTTCTTTGAATTTCTGTGTGTGTATGTCATCCTCAAACATAATTCTATGTTGCACCCTTATGGCTTTGGGTTTTGGTGGAGGATCTGTCATCGGTGTCTTGTCTAGTGGGTAGTCTCGTCTTGACATAACGTCTGATGGTATATTTAATTTGCCTCTTATGTGTCTGATATTGAATTGAAATTGTTGGATTTTGAGTGCCCACCTTGCCCACATGTTTTTGTTATCTGATTTTGTCAACATGTGGATGAGGGCTTGGTGGTCAGTATATAACTCGAATGGTCTTCCTTCTAGGTAGTGTCTGAAGTACTCTATTGCAAATACTACTCCCAATAGTTCTCTTTGGGTGGCACCATAATTCCTTTCGTGGTCATGGAGTGCTCTGCCCGCAAAGGCTACTGGTCGTAGAACGCCGTCTTTTTCCTGGGAAAGAGTAGCTCCCAGGGCTGTACCAGATGCATCTGTTGTAAGATGGAACTGTTTGTTGTAGTCTGGATACAGCAAGATGACGTCATTGCATATAGAGTCCTTCAGGGTCTGAAATGCAGTCTCACATTCTTTCGTCCAAACAAATTTGTTCCCATTTTTGAGTAGGTTGAATAGAGGTCGACCAATTTCACTGAACCCTTTGATGAATTTCCTATAGAATTGGGCGAGTCCAGTGAATGACCGCACCTCCTTTGTGGTCTTCGGTGTGGGGAATGTCTGGATCTTGTGGACTTTGTCTGGGGATGGTTTGATACCGTCAGTGGTGACTTTCATTCCTAGGAAGTCTAGTTCTTCTAGGAAGAATTCGCACTTGGTTTTCTTCAACTTTAGTTTGCCATTTCTTAGTGCTTCGAATATGTTTCTTAAATCAATGAAATGTTGGTCTATGGTAGGTGATAAACACAAGATGTCGTCTAAATATGGGATTGCACATTTGTACTGCAGGTTCTGTAGGATCAAGTTGACTACAGCTTGGAAAGCCTGAGCACTGCTGGCGAGTCCCATGGGCATGGTCTTGTATCTATACTTTTTGGTCCTAGTGAGAAAGGCTGTGATGTCCCTGTCGTCCTCTCTAATTGGTATCTGGAAGTACCCTTGTTGGGCATCCATTTTAGAGAACACGGCAGGTCTCATCTCACCAATCATTTCTAGGCTGTCGTCTGCTCGTGGTGATGTAAGTGCTTGGTTGATGGATTGGGAATTCACATATCTTAGATCTGTCACTAATCTGTAACCCTGCCCGTTCTTTTTCTCTACAAGAAAACTTCTGGATGACCAGGGACCCGTTTTGGTTTCCTCCAGAATGTCCTGCTTTACCAGCTTCTGACATTCAATTTCAAGTCGTTCAGCTTTGTGCGGGGCCATTCTGAATGGGTAGAACTGTAAGGGTTTGGCGTCTGGGATCAGGTTGATTTTATGGGTGTACAGATGGGTTCTTCCAATCATATTATCTTTTCCCACGAATATGTCATCGTATTCTTCTATTAATTGGCAAAATGTTGAAAATTGCTCTTCTGTGAGGCATTCTGGTTTTTGGAAGACGTGTGTTTTTTCTTTTTCTGGTTCTATGTCTATGTCCTTCCCTATGTACATGTCTTTGTCTATGTCCTGTTCGTCGTGACCTGTTGTCCTTTGTACCATATTTATATGATCTTCGTCGTCTGACATGGATTGATCCATGTCAGAGTCAGAGTACTCTGAATATGTTGGTGTTGGTACGTAGAATGTTTTGTCTGACCCTGTTGATGAAGCACTGTCACTGATAGTAGAGTTGTTGTCTATGTCTATGTCTATGTCTGTCTCCTCGGGTTGTGTGTCGTCGTAGCCTGTCGATAATATATGATTTTCTTTGTCTATGTATGTTTTTGTATATAAGGCTACGATTTCACCCTTCTGGATTTTACAAATTCTAGATGTGATATTCAATAATATCAGTGGGTGTCTGTCTCTTTGGTCAGGTGTCACGACTGAACGTTGTACAATGTAATTTGGAAGTTTGTCTGATCTGTCAAAATTGTCTGTTATACCATTGATTTGACTGACTGAGTGGTAGCATGTGACTTGGCCTGTTATGGCCATTTCGGAAAATGGAGGTATCGAAATGGCTCTCACTGCCCTGATTGGTTGAGATTTTGGAGTTGGGTCAGTGGAGTAATTGATTTTGTTCTGTTCCCAATATGATTGGTGATGAACAATTTGGAAGAATTGCAAATTGATGACTGAATGTTTTGCCTTGAATTTTGAATTTGATTTTGATAGCTCTTTTGATGTGACACAATGCTCCATCGGCAAGATAAACTTTGGACCTGATTCGTGAAAACTCATGAGGAACTAGTTTCGATAGAGTGGAGGCTAGACCCTCTCTCATGCAAGAGACGGTGGCTCCTGTGTCTACTAGACTGGGGATGTTGGTATCTTTGAATTGTAGATCTATATTGCCATTGACCATATTGATAAACAAAACACTCTGCTCACCTTCTTCCATGTGTAGGTCGGGTAGTGGTGGGGGGACGACTTCCAGGGTAGCTTGGACGTCGGCAGGTTTCCCGCGCACTGGTGCAGCGTTGTGGATTGTCTGTGGGTCATGTGGCGTGATGTCGATGGGCGATGCTGTGTCTTCTGTGCTGGGGACAGTTTTGTCATCCTGATGAGGCCTATCCATAGGATGACAATCTAGTTTCCCGTCGTCTTGGTGAGGTCGTTCATCATGCTGACGAGCTGTGCCATGGTGTACTGTGGAGTGGGGTTTTGTGGCGTTGGTTGAAGTTGTAGTTGTTGTTGTTGTGGCCATTGTTGTTGTTGTTGTTGTGGCCATTGTTGTTGTTGTTGTGGTGGCTGCCATGATTGCTGTTGGGGCTGCCACCTTTGTTGTTGTTGTTGTTGGCTCTGGATGAGTTTGAAGTGATGTGGGGGTAGGGAACCCGTTTGAAGAAGGGTTATGATGTCTTTGGGTCCCCCTTTGAATCGGTGGGTGGGAGGGATGAGGCCCATTGAACGTGCCTTCCTTATGTTGTCGACATAGTTGATGTCGAAGTCCTCTCTCCTCCCCCTATAGTTAGGTGGTAACGCGAAGTCAGTTGGTGGAGACTGATGTGTAGGTGCAGCTGCTTGTTTGTGGTAGGTGGGTTTTGGTTTACCACCCCCCATAGCAGCTACTGTATGTTCAGTCTCCATTACTTCTTGTTGTTTCTGAAGAAGGTCTCTCAGTTTTTCGTTCTCCCTATCCTTCTCCCTTAGCTGAGCCGCTATGACTGGGTCTAGGGTGTTGTTGGATAGGGATGATACCTTATGTGTGGAGGTCTTCTTATAAAGGTACGCACACCTGAGCGCTCTACAGAGGGAAGCCCATGTAGTAGGACTTTCTGCTCTGATCGCCTCTCGGTAGTCCTCGTTTAATACTGTGGCTACCTGGATGATGGCAGCTTCTATGTCCACCCCCTTGTTTTGGAAGTGGGTGTTGGCGTCCTTTAGCCATTCTTCCATGGTGTGTAGGGTGGGGTCAAATGGGGACAGTGTCAATAGTTTGATGTCGTTTTCGACATCCTTGAAGTGGTGAATGAGTCCCTTCTTTATAAGGTCATAATCGTCTTGTACACTAGTGGGCTGAATACTGTACCATTCGTACGCTGGTCCAGCTAGATATACTGCACAAGTGACATGGATGGGATGATCTTCTTGAGGGTATTTAAGCCTTACAAAACGTTCTAGGTCGGTGAACCACTTTCTGGTGCTCATCTTAATGTCTGGTTTGGAGAATTTGATAGGTTCACGGATGGTGTATTTGCTTGCTTTTGATATGGCGCTAGCCAGGTCGCTAATGGACTTGTTGTTCCTATATTCTGCGATATCAGATTTCAGTCTTTCTAGCTCTGCTTTATGGGCCGCTAGTTGCTCATCTAATTTTCTTGATATCCTATCGTCTAGTTCTCGTTGTCTTTCTACCTCTACCTGATCGTCTCCGGCCATGTTGACAGTGGGTTCAACACGAATGGGAGAGGTGGGTGGGGTAGCTATGTCTATAGGTATAATAGGTACAGTGTCTATAAGTGTTGTTTTAGAATGTCTTACTGTGTCCTTGTAGATGCAGGAGGTGGACTTGGTGATGTGCTTGTTGTTGCTTGGTCCTTTCCTCCTGGTGGGTTGTAGACCTGATGTTGGTGCTGGTCCCTGGCTCCTAGTGTGCCTCCGTGATGATAGGTCACTGAGGGACTGGTGTCTCTGCATTAAAAAATTTCTTCATGGTCGCAGGTAGCTGAAAGTTGCCCGGTTCTCTACCACTCTGTGGCTAGGGAAAACCCTTCCACATCAATGAGGGCGTAAAGATGAGGTGAGACGTCAGTTTCAATACTTGGTATCTTTTATTAATAATAATATTAATATCAGAGTACCAGTCACTAGGGCTCAGTATATAAGTTACTGATGGTTGCAAGTTGATAAGTGATTTCCTCCTCCATCTGACCGGGGTATAAGTACAGGTACCCGGCAGATGGAGGGGGTGCCCATGTGACCGGAAGTAGATGTAACAGTGGTTTTCATTGGATAATATACATTTGACATTTGATTGGATAATTATATATTCATGGCTTTAACATGTGGTGTGCGCTGGACCGCGGGTGGGGAGCCTGGGTCCAGTGCATTATGGGTAATGGATTACATAATAAGTAGCATGCACACGTGGGGGCTTTGTCGCCTGCCTCCAGGTGGGCTCCAGCCGGCTCAAGTGGCTTTGGCGGTGCCACACTGATTATGGGTGTCCAGCTTTATAGCATTGTTTTATGTGTTGATAGTTAATCCTTGGGGTCAACATATAGTTCATTTGTTTTGTGTATAGGTGACCGGTCGGTGCCTTGTCGTCTGGAGGGGCTGACCGTTACCTATTGTCCCTGGGATAAGGGTCTGCTTGTGATCTATGGATTAGTTATGCATGGGGGTTAGTTTGGCTTGGCTTAGTGAGAAATAGGTATGTCTGACGTCTAGGTGTACTTTGATGGACATATGGATTGAAAATATGTATAAAGTATTGTGCGTATTACAAATAATAATAAATATGAATATTAATAATCATAAATCATAATTATGACGTAATATGACGTAATATGACGTAATACAATTGATGAAGGTATAATAAGGGGTTTTGTGGCGTGACAGCACCCCCCAATACAACTCCTGCGCGTCCTCGTGCAGGCCGAGAAGTAGTAGAGGAAGAGTTATGTCACGCTTCAAAAGTATTTGTATGAACTTTTTTTTTTTTTGTATTTTATGATTTTTGATATATCTATCTTATGCTATGACTATGACTAGGTTCTTAATCACATTTTCTAGGTTTATACGGTGTTTTGTACATACATGTTATGCAGTGGTAAATTAATAATATTTCAATGGTAACGTACTGGTACTATATGTCTCGCTTCCGTTCTATTTATATGATTATACATTTTTGGAAGCTTTTAACCTTACCAATTATTTACATGATACAAGTCGTGGTACGGTGGTAATAGTAATGTGACGTACTGTTCCTATATGTCGCGCTTCCGTCCTAGATTATAATACAATCAATTCATACAATAGGAAGCTGTAAGAAATTCATTTCAATGATAATATAGATGTACTAAGCGTTTACATAGGCCATGTGTAATACTTAGTATGGTATGATAGTACATGTATAACAATAGGTTGAGCAGTGTATTTTGTTTATGCAATGGTCTTTGGCAATACTTGATCTTTGATATTCATTCTCAATGTCGAGGGGCAATGGAGGAAGTTCGTTCTGAGTTATCACCTTCTATACTAAATTTTTATGTTTCATTTCCTGTCTCACTCTTTTTCATAACAATGGCTGTCAATAGTTCGGTAGTGGTCATGTCTTTTGGGTTTTTGATAAGTGACGTAGTGTTGTCACTATCGGGGTCAATGTCAATGTTGTCTTGGGTTTCAGTCGGATGTAGGGATGTAGTCATTTCAATAGTCTTAAGGGTTAGTCCTGTGGTGGTGGTGTCGTCTTTCAGGGCCGGTATGATAGAAAACCGTGCCGCTAGTGGTAGTATGACGTGGTTGGGTAGATAGTATGACTTCTGTTTTCCGTTGATGTTGAACGATATGGGGCTGTTCCATGCCATGTTTATGCGTGGGTATGGGCATGACAGGGCTGAGATGGCCGTCAGGGTTGGGATGAATTCATTAACAATAGAGTCACGTTCGTAGGGTAGGGATAACAGTGGGATGGTGTGATTGACGTGTCCTTGGTAAATTTTGAGCGTAATAGTAGGATTGGTTTTGTGTCCAGAGTTTGTCATTCCAAAGTGACGCGCTATTTTGTTTTTACACTTGAAGATAGTTGTGATAACAGCGTATACGATTAACGCTACAAATATTAGGGTAAAAATGTTATGGGCATCAACGTATTGATCTAGATTGATAGTGTGGTTTTCTTTGGTTTCACTCTGGGGGATGGGGTTAATAAATTTCCAAGAAATGTTGTTGGGTCGAGCACTAACAGTCGGGATGGTGGCGAACAGTGCTTTCCCTTTGGATACATATAATAAGTAGAAGAATCCTACGGCGTTTAGAATGCAAGTGACTGGTACTATATAGTTCCATACGGGGCTAGCGAAGAAGCTAGCTATGTTCTCCCGTATGGGTGTGTCCTGTATGGGTCGGTCTAAGATGTCTGCTGCGTTGGTGGCTTCTATTAGGATATTCCTGGTGAAGGGTTCCAGGTCCAATGTAATGTCTGATGATAACTTGCTGATGTTTGTCATAGATTTGATGATAGCTTGTGTATGTAGATGTGGTATGTGTATTGGATCGTGGTGTAGTGATGATGCTGTGATGTTGAGATTGTTTGTGAGTGCGAGTAGTATGGGTTATTGGCCGCGTGCATTAGAAAATGTGTTGAAGAAGATTCATTACAAGGAATTTTGGTATTTGGGAGGTACAATGAGTCAAACTGTAAGTGGCACATACATGGGACACCAATAACTGCGTAGGCCGAAGCTTTCTTAGTAGTTGGTGTCATGTGCTGGCAGATGACGTGGTAGTACTCCCTGTTAGTAGTTACTAAATATTTATCTTTACCAATAGCTATAGCACGGGTTTGTATGGGTCTCAGAGGGTGTACTTGAAATGTGCAGAGTCTGGCTATGTCTGCCTGGTTACCTTTAAAGGCCGCCATGAGGCAGGTTGGCTGGTCACTGCGTATTCTAGGCATGGTCCTAGCGCATACTTTCAGTATCGAGCCTTGGCACGTAAGCAGATCTGCGTTTGTCATCTCTAAGTACAATGTCTCTGCCTCGTTGACAGCGAGGAAGGTTTTGTCAGTGTGTAATAGGGTAGATCCAGAACTTGTCGTATTTTCGGTGTTAATGGGGACATGAGTCGTAATTACTTGATATAAGTTAAATGCTGCGTCTGTGGCAGAAATAATAACATTAATATGAATGTATAAGTGAGTTTTGGAATAGGTGTATAGTGCGACTGGTTGTGAATAGTAATATGCGGTGTCAATAATGGTTACCTCGGATCCTGGGTTCCTAATTTTGAGTTGTGTGTCTAAGGTGGCTAGCTTGAGTGCCAGTTCTGTGGGTTGGATCATATCCGGTGCTAATATTCCAGTGGACAATAATCTGAGAGAATTTTCCACCTTGTATAACCCTTGTTGGTAGGCGATCCTGGTCATTAGGACAATTACCTGAGCCGATATGATGGCTGACTGGGTAATTCTACGATCCTGGTCGGCTTGGATGGAGGTTAGGGTTGTGGAGAAATCATCAGACCATGAGTCTATGGATTCGGTAATATTGAGTAGAGATTCCTGTACAACGTCCTGTTGTTTTATATAAGTGTCTAGAAACTGCTGGTGTTGCTGGGTGACGTCATGTAATCCTTGTGCAGTTTTAACATTGACGTCGGCCAGTGTACCAATTCTAGCATCTAGGTGATGTATGACGTTGATAATAGAATCCATGTCTCTAGTAGTTGCCAGGCCAAAGATTGATTTAAAGAGCTCCCCTAAGAATCCTAGGATAGCTCTCTTTGGCCTGTTAGTGATAGGATCCGAGAGGAAGTGTGCAATGTTCTTTAAAGTCTTAATAATGTTAATATCTACGTTTTGTAGTAGTCGGTCGAGGTCGGCAGCTTGTTGTAACATCTTGGCGTCATGGCTGTCGTGGGGTCCTAGTGAAGTCAGTTGAAGAGTCCTGATGGTGTTGTAAATGAGTGGCTTCGGACGAGGAGCCATTGGGATGTTGTAGGGGATGGCCAGTATGACCTCGTGTAGGTCATGACCGGTGATGATTTGTCCCGGCAGCTGTTCATAGATGAGGCCGATATTTTGCCTCACTATTGGTTGTGCTGCCGTGTAAATGATGTGTGTGATGATTAATAGGAGGTAGAGTGTATACCTCATGATTCCCGAGTTGTTGGGATTTGATAGTAATAATAGTAGTAGTCGATCGTTTGTAGTAGTAATAGTTGATAGTCGATAGTTTGTGACGGATGAGTGTAAGTGCGCAGTACTGGCGGGGATCTACCAAATTAACTGTGGGCTGCTCCTGACTGAATCGATGTGTGTAGGGGTGTGGCCACTGGGTGACTGTGGAAAGATGGGGGGATGTGTGGGAACTTATACCCTTTGGTCTGGGTACAGGGTGGTGGCTATGTCACCCTGCCATGTTGGTCGTTATCACACTCCCATAAGTGGAGCTTTTGTTTGCGCGCTCCAGTGGTGGCGCCATCCAGGGCTCAGATTGCGGTCATCCTCCTGGTGTTGTTGACACCTGCGATGCATGCGGGCGGCCGCCTGCATACACCGCTTTTCCACTGGTCTATGGGGGGGGGGTTAATAAGAGTGCGCAAACTGTCCTTTCATGTCGGATTTTGACATGTTGATAATAGTTCTATTTGAAGTGTCAGTTTGTTAAAGGAGCAGCAATAATATGGAGTCGCCCTGCCACTTACTTGTGTGGTGAAATGGGTATAGATGGATAATAATAATAATAGTAATAATTGATGAAGCTTGTGCGCTTTATGGTGATAAATACTGTATTTCCAGTATTTCTTTTGATGATCGGTGTGTATGTCGTGATTCTTTGTGAATCATTATAATAGTAGTAGTGATAATAGTAGTCGTAGTAGTCAGTGTTGATCCTTTTGATATTAAAGTTGATAATATATGACAGTTGATGTCTCTTTGTAATAGTAACGATGATATAGTGAGCTTTTTGTTGTTTATGTAATATAGGTGATAACTCTTTTCCTCTTATATATTCTATGTTTTATATTATGGTTTTAGTCCTACCGGTGTCCTCCTCTTGACCTTGGAGTGGGCCGGCTTTGCTTTATATATATTTTTGGTTTGTAGAAGCGCTGGTCTCGCTTTATATGAATCTCCGTCTTTCTTCCATAGTTTGGTTATGAGGTCCTCGTTCGGGTCAATGAGTCTGTGAATGAAATCGTTATTTCTAACGTGACGTACGAGTTTCAGTCTATCTACATGGACTGGGTTTTTCATTGTCTTCATTGTGATCACAGATTTGAGGAGGACGGATGTTTTTGAGACGAATTTGCACACTATGTATGGACCGGAGTACACTTTCTGAAGTTTCAAACATTTTGTTCTATCCATCAGTCGGGGTACCTTGACGTACACTAGTGATTCTTTCTGCACCTTTGTAGGTTTTGCCTTTTTGTCGTGTTGTTGTCTCATTTGTTCTGTCCTCTTTTCGATGTTTTCAATGACCTGATTGTATGTGTAGTCTATTTTCTTTAATTTGTCAATGATGTGGAGATTTAGACTTTTCTCTTCTTCCTGATTGAGTTTGTTATCTATTATGGTGTTTGGATTCCTTCCCTTCATAATGAAGAACGGTGTGAAGGCAGTGGTGGCGGACTCTGTGTTGTTGATGGAGAACACGAGGTGTGGTAGGAATACATCCCATGTGTCCTGGTGTTCCTCACAGTAGGCCCGTATGCCTTCAGACAGCGTCTTCACATATCTTTCAGCCTGGCCGTTCGATTTTGGTCTATAGGCCGAGCTGAAGACATGTTTTATGTTGAGGGAAGATGTCATGTTTCTGAATTTTGAGTTTTTATATGACGTTCCATTGTCTGACTGGAGGTATGTTGGTATACCCTCGGCCAGAACAACCTTCTCTATGAATTCTGCGGTAGTTGTTTCCGCGTCCAATGATGTAGTAGGGTAAGCTATGCAGAATTTAGAGAACCTGTCGACCACTACCTGAATGTATACATTCTTTCCTGGTGTTGGTGGTAGTGGGCCTATGGCATCTATGTGGACAAACTGGAATGGGTAAGAAGGGGTACTATGGGCCGTCATTGGCAGGTTGTTGGTTAGGTTCATCTTTTTGGCTTTCAAACAGACGTGGCAGGTCGCTGTGAATTTCTGGACGTCGGCCGCCATGCTCTTCCAATATACTTTGGGAAGCATGGTCGACAGCATTCTTTGTGCGCCAGCGTGGCCTGCCATTGGGAGGTCGTGAAAAAGCTTTAAGATGGGAAGTCTCATGTCATCTGGGATGACGGGTTGGAATGAGAACTCCTTGTGTTTTTTCCATAGTACCGTGTTGATATGGACCAAAATATCATTCAGCATGATGTGGTCATCAGCTATTTTGATAAATTGCTCCGTTTCCTTCTTGTTTTTGTCATTGGGTACCTGTCCGTTCTCTAAATACATGATGATAGCTTTTGTGTGTAAATTATATCTCTGTTCTCTTTTGAGGTTGAGTATGGAGATCTGTGGGTCAGAGAGGCTCTCTATCATTTCAATCAGATGATTAGTCTGATTGGCCAAGTGTTTTGCCATGTCTGTGGCATCTCTTCTAGGCTTCTCATTTTTCTTCTTTGGTTTTGGTTTATGTGTGGTTTTCTTAGGTTGCGGTGCCGGGGTGTGGCCTGGGACCGGTCGGGTCGCCGCAACCTGCTCTATTTGTTCTGTTTGAGTTTCTTCTATAAATGTTGATAGGGCTTCTAGGGATGTAGAGGGTACTGTCAGCTGCTGTGGGGCGTGGCCTGGGACCGGTCGTGCAGCTGAATCCACTTCCTGTTGTACTGAGGCCACTATGGCTGCTAACAGTCCCTTGTATTCTGTTTGTGGAAGCCCAAAATGGTGTAATTTGGTACTTGGGATGTCAGGATTTGCTCTCAGGTTGGGGGTCAATCGTTTTACTTCTTCTATATCTTCTGTGCTTTCCTCCATACATTCACAATAGAAGTGATGGGTGGAGTTTCTCTTCAGAATTGATTTGGGTAGTCGTTTTGGTAGAGTCAATGGTGGTTCGTCTTCTTTGAATTTCTGTGTGTGTATGTCATCCTCAAACATAATTCTGTGTTGCACCCTTATGGCTTTGGGTTTTGGTGGAGGATCTGTCATCGGTGTCTTGTCTAGTGGGTAGTCTCGTCTTGACATAACGTCTGATGGTATATTTAATTTGCCTCTTATGTGTCTGATATTAAATTGAAATTGTTGAATTTTGAGTGCCCACCTTGCCCACATGTTTTTGTTATCTGATTTTGTCAACATGTGGATGAGGGCTTGGTGGTCAGTATATAACTCGAATGGTCTTCCTTCTAGGTAGTGTCTGAAGTACTCTATTGCAAATACTACTCCCAATAGTTCTCTTTGGGTGGCACCATAATTCCTTTCGTGGTCATGTAGTGCTCTGCCCGCAAAGGCTACTGGTCGTAGAACGCCGTCTTTTTCCTGGGAAAGAGTAGCTCCCAGGGCTGTACCAGATGCATCTGTTGTAAGATGGAACTGTTTGTTGTAGTCTGGGTACAGCAAGATGACGTCATTGCATATAGAGTCCTTCAGGGTCTGAAATGCAGTCTCACATTCTTTTGTCCAAACAAATTTGTTCCCATTTTTGAGTAGGTTGAATAGAGGTCGACCTATTTCACTGAACCCTTTGATGAATTTCCTATAGAATTGGGCGAGTCCAGTGAATGACCGCACCTCTTTTGTGGTCTTCGGTGTGGGGAATGTCTGGATCTTGTGGACTTTGTCTGGGGATGGTTTGATACCGTCAGTGGTGACTTTCATTCCTAGGAAGTCTAGTTCCTCTAGGAAGAATTCGCACTTGGTTTTCTTCAGCTTCAGTTTGCCATTTCTTAGTGCTTCGAATATGTTTCTTAAATCAATGAAATGTTGGTCTATGGTAGGTGATAAACACAAGATGTCGTCTAAGTATGGGATTGCACATTTGTACTGCAGGTTCTGTAGGATCAAGTTGACTACAGCTTGGAAAGCCTGAGCACTGCTGGCGAGTCCCATGGGCATGGTCTTGTATCTATATTTCTTGGTCCTAGTGAGAAATGCTGTGATGTCCCTGTCGTCCTCTCTAATTGGTATCTGGAAGTACCCTTGTTGGGCATCCATTTTAGAGAACACGGCAGGTCGCATCTCACCAATCATTTCTAGGCTGTCGTCTGCTCGTGGTGATGTAAGTGCTTGGTTGATGGATTGGGAATTCACATATCTTAGATCTGTTACTAATCTGTAACCCTGCCCGTTCTTTTTCTCTACAAGAAAACTTCTGGATGACCAGGGACCCGTATTGGTTTCCTCCAGAATGTCCTGCTTTACCAGCTTCTGACATTCAATTTCAAGTCGTTCAGCTTTGTGCGGGGCCATTCTGAATGGGTAGAACTGTAAGGGTTTGGCGTCTGGGATTAGGTTGATTTTATGGGTGTACAGATGGGTTCTTCCAATCATATTATCTTTTCCCACGAATATGTCGTCGTATTCTTCTATTAATTGGCAAAATGTTGTGAATTGATCTTCTGTGAGGCATTCTGGTTTTTGGAAGACGTGTGATTTTTCTTTTTCTGGTTCTATGTCTATGTCCTTCCCTATGTACATGTCTTTGTCTATGTTTTGTTCGTCGTGACCTGTTGTCTCTTGTACCATATTTATAAGATCTTCGTCGTCTGACATGGATTGATCCATGTCAGAGTCAGAGTACTCTGAATATGTTGGTGTTGGTACATAGAATGTTTTGTCTGACCCTGTTGATGATGCACTGTCACTGATAGTAGAGTTGTTGTCTATGTCTATGTCTATGTCTGTCTCCTCGGGTTGTGTGTCGTCGTAGCCTGTCGATAATATATGATTTTCTTTGTCTATGTCTGTTTTTGTATATAAGGCTACGATTTCACCCTTCTGGATTTTACAGATTCTAGATGTGATATTCAATAATATCAGTGGGTGTCTGTCTCTTTGGTCAGGTGTCACGACTGAACGTTGTACGATGTAATTTGGAAGTTTGTCTGATCTGTCAAAATTGTCTGTTATACCATTGATTTGACTGACTGAGTGGTAGCATGTGACTTGGCCTGTTATGGCCATTTCGGAAAATGGAGGTATCGAAATGGCTCTCACCGCCCTGATTGGTTGAGATTTTGGAGTTGGGTCAGTGGAGTAATTGATTTTGCTTTTAGTCTTTGATAGAAAATCTGTTCCCAATATGATTGGTGAGGAACAATTTGGAAGAATTGCAAATTGATGACTGAATGTTTTGCCTTGAATTTTGAATTTGATTTTGATTGCTCTTTTGATGTGACACAATGCTCCATCGGCAAGATAAACTTTGGACCTGATTCGTGAAAACTCATGAGGAACTAGTTTCGATAGAGTGGAGGCTAGACCCTCTCTCATGCAAGAGACGGTGGCTCCTGTGTCTACTAGACTGGGGATGTTGGTATCTTTGAATTGTAGATCTATATTGCCATTGACCATGTTGATAAACAAAACACTCTGCTCACCTTCTTCCATGTGTAGGTCGGGGAGTGGTGGGGGGACGACTTCCAGAGTAGCTTGGACGTCGGCAGGTTTCCCGCGCACTGGTGCAGCGTTGTGGATTGTCTGTGGGTCATGTGGCGTGATGTCGATGGGCGATGCTGTGTCTTCTGTGTTGGGGACTGTTTTGTCATCCTGATGAGGCCTATCCATAGGATGACAATCTAGTTTCCCGTCGTCTTGGTGAGGTCGTTCATCATGCTGACGAGCTGTGCCATGGTGTACTGTGGAGTGGGGTTTTGTGGCGTTGGTTGAAGTTGTAGTTGTTGTTGTTGTTGTGGCCATTGTTGTTGTTGTTGTTGTGGCCATTGTTGTTGTTGTTGTGGTGGCTGCCATGATTGCTGTTGGGGCTGCCACCTTTGTTGTTGTTGTTGTTGGCTCTGGATGAGTTTGAAGTGATGTGGGGGTAGGGAACCCGTTTGAAGAAGGGTTATAATGTCTTTGGGTCCCCCTTTAAATCGGTGGGTGGGAGGGATGAGGCCCATTGAGCGTGCCTTCCTGATGTTGTCGACATAGTTGATGTCGAAGTCCTCTCTCCTCCCCCTATAGTTAGGTGGTAACGCGAAGTCAGTTGGTGGAGACTGATGTGTAGGTGCAGCTGCTTGTTTGTGGTAGGTGGGTTTTGGTTTACCACCCCCCATAGCAGCTACGGTATGTTCGGTCTCCATAACTTCCTGTTGTTTCTGAAGAAGGTCTCTTAGTTTCTCGTTCTCCCTATCCTTCTCCCTTAGCTGAGCCGCTATGACTGGGTCTAGGGAGTTGTTGGATAGGGATGATACCTTATGTGTGGAGGTCTTCTTATAAAGGTACGCACACCTGAGTGCTCTGCAGAGGGAGGCCCATGTAGTAGGACTTTCCGCCCTGATTGCTTCTCGGTAGTCCTCGTTTAATACTGTGGCTACCTGGATGATGGCAGCTTCTATGTCCACCCCCTTGTTTTGGAAGTGGGTGTTGGCGTCCTTTAGCCATTCTTCCATGGTGTGTAGGGTGGGGTCAAATTGGGACAGTGTCAATAGTTTGATGTCGTTCTCGACATCCTTGAAGTGATGAATAAGTCCCTTCTTTATGAGATCGTAATCATCCTGTATGCTAGTGGGCTGCATACTGTACCACTCGTACGCTGGTCCAGTTAAATAGACTGCGCAAGTGACGTGGATGGGGTGATCTTCTTGGGGATATTTTAGTCTAACAAATCGTTCTAGGTCTGTGAACCACTTTCTGGTGCTCATCTTAATGTCTGGTTTGGAGAATTTGATTGGTTCCCGGATGGTGTATTTGTTGGCTTTTGATATGGCGCTAGCCAGGTCGCTAATGGACTTGTTGTTTCTATATTCTGCGTTGAGTCTTTCTAACTCTGCCTTGTGGGCCGCTAATTGTTCATCTAATTTTCTTGATATCCTATCATCTAGTTCTCGTTGTCTTTCTACCTCTACCTGATCGTCTCCGGCCATGTTGACAGTGGGTTCAACACGAATGGGAGAGGTGGGTGGGGTAGCTATGTCTATAGGTATAATAGGTACAGTGTCTATAAGTGTTGGTTTAGAATGTCTTACTGTGTCCTTGTAGATGCAGGAGGTGGACTTGGTGATGTGCTTGTTGTTGCTTGGTCCTTTCCTCCTGGTGGGTTGTAGACCTGATGTTGGTGCTGGTCCCTGGCTCCTAGTGTGCCTCCGTGATGATAGGTCACTGAGGGACTGGTGTCTCTGCATTAAAAAATTTCTTCATGGTCGCAGGTAGCTGAAGGTTG
The DNA here is from genome assembly GCA_947462335.1 of Harmothoe impar. NCBI lineage: Eukaryota > Metazoa > Annelida > Polychaeta > Phyllodocida > Polynoidae > Harmothoe > Harmothoe impar. Next base: position 71,248,317 of record OX381712.1, on the reverse strand, counting down.
CCCGGTTCTCTACCACTCTGTGGCTAGGGAAAACCCTTTCCACATCAATGAGGGCGTAAAGATGAGGTGAGACGTCAGTTTCAATACTTGGTATCTTTTATTAATAATAATATTAATATCAGAGTACCAGTCACTAGGGCTCAGTATATAAGTTACTGATGGTTGCAAGATGATAAGTGATTTCCTCCTCCATCTGACCGGGGTATAAGTACAGGTGCCCGGCAGGTGGAGGGGGTGCCCATGTGACCGGAAGTAGATGTAACAGTGGTTTTCATTGGATAATATACATTTGACATTTGATTGGATAATTATATATTCATGGCTTTAACATGTGGTGTGCGCTGGACCGCGGGTGGGGAGCCTGGGTCCAGTGCATTATGGGTAATGGATTACATAATAAGTAGCATGCACACATGGGGGCTTTGTCGCCTGCCTCCAGGTGGTCTCCAGCCGGCTCAAGTGGCTTTGGCGGTGCCACACTGATTAAGGGTGTCCAGCTTTATAGTCATTGTTTTATGTGTTGACAGTTAATCCTTGGGGTCAACATATTGTGTATAGGTGACCGGTCGGTGCCTTGTTGTCTGGAGGGGCTGACCGTTACCTATTGTCCCTGGGATAAGGGTCTGCTTGTGATCTATGGATTAGTTATGCATGGGGGTTAGTTTGGCTTGGCTTAGTGAGAAATAGGTATGTCTGACGTCTAGGTGTACTTTGATGGACATATGGATTGAAAATATGTATAAAGTATTGTGCGTATTACAAATAATAATAAATATGAATATTAATAATCATAAATCATAATTTATGACGTAATATGACGTAATATGACGTAATACAATTGATGAAGGTATAATAAGGGGTTTTGTGGCGTGACAGTATCAACCTCTTAAGGGTCGGCATGATGCTTGAAAGCAGCCCTGGCGAGTTACTCACCAGGGCTGCATTCATGCATGATGACAACAAAAAGGACACGATGCATTAACACACAATGTGGCCCTTAGAGGGTTAATGTAGAAGTCAACATAGAGAACCCAGAAACATATGGACCCTGGTGCTATGTAAGGTGCAGTCTTCCCGAAAACCTTATCGACATGCAGGACATCCGGTCCTGCAGATCTATTATTTTGCAGGCCTGGCTTAATTTTTGCAGGCCCGGATACCAGAGGGCAATTTTCATATCTGATAAAAAGATGTATAAAGCAAGAATTAAAATTAAATAAATATGCTTTACTGCATATTCCCATTGAAACATTGCAATAATGTAGAATTTTGAGTATTGATATTCATAATGTTAATGCAAAATGTGTTTCCCTCTATAAACCTTAATAATGGTCCGATTCACAAACCGTAAAAACTGACATGTAGCCCAAAATCCAGCCAGTCATCTGGACTGGCAGTATGACCAGTTCAGCCGGTCCAGCGGCCTTTTAGCCGGTTATAGCCGGTGTCCGGCACGTTTTCGGGAAGACTGAAGGTGTATGGGGGGGGGGGGGGGTGGTTCTAACGGCATAACTCGGCCGTGACGCAGACATTCTGCTATGGTGAGGGGTGAGGGGTGCCGCAGGGTCAGGACAAGTCTCCATTTGGTGGTTCTCACCCCGCCAGTTATTATCGTTTTGCGGCTTAATATTAGATGTGGGGTCAGGTGTTTTTAGCAGTGGAGTAAGTTGGACAGGGACGTGGCAACCGGAGGAATTATTATAATCAGGGATAGAGCCCCCTCCTCCCTGGCGTCTACAAATGTATAATGCTATACATCTGACGACATCAAGAAAATCACATACCCTGGTACCCAGATTTTTTACCATATCGTCGCGTCGATTTTTAGCAAAGAGGCCCAGTCGTCGTGTTGATTTTTATGCATACAGAATATACAAGGATATAACAAAGTTGTCTATGTCCGTCGATTTTGAGATAATCATTTTCTGTATCATTGACAGTTTTTACTTGAAATTGGAGTCAGAATCGACCTTGGGGCCAAAGCGACCTTGGATTGAAAAGCTTCCCAGTGTTATGGCAATTTTTGGGAAGGAACTGTCCACAAGAGAGAACATTCCCACTATTGACTTTGAGTTTGGTGAAGAACTGATAGTAACAGCATAATTTACCACAATTGACAGTTTGAACTGCCAATGAGGCCCGGCAATAAGGCAGAAATTAATATCTCACTATTAATAGTTTGAATGAGAGGAGAATTTTCCACTATTAGTACTTTAAATTAGCAGTCTATAGCGAAAACATGGTGTACCGTGGCTATTGACAGTGCAAACTGTCAATAGTAGAAATTGATCCTATACACTCTAAAAAATGTGTGTTAACGTAACACACTTTTGTAACACACTTTTTTGTATACTTATTTTACACACCCTTTTTTTTAACACACTACACACTTTTGTCGAAAGTGTGTTAATCTGAAAAGTGTGTTGCGATAAAAAGTGTGTAAAATGTAAAGTGTGTAGGAGAAAATGTGTAGGTGATATATATGTGTTGCTTTTTAAAGTGTTTAAATATATTAAGTGTGTTATTCAACATTGCCTGGCACCGGCTGCTAGCGGAGCACTGCTAGTGCACCAATAGGCAAAATTTCACCAACCTCAGCAAGTATAGTCACCAATGCAATGGTGGCCAATTGTGGCAGCCATCCTACATAGCAAAGCCCTGTACGGAATGGCCTTAAGAAGGATTCAATTGCATATTGACTTATATTATAACTGAACACACAGGAAAGGTGTCCTATTCCTTTCACATTCCTTAAACCTTCCTAGGATAGGATATTAAGTCATCAAAGGGATTCTAACTTCTTAGCATCATGCAGCCATTGAAGTTACACTTCATTATATGTTTAAAACTTGATATCAAATCATTAAACATGATCAAAAGTGAAATAAGAATCTAGAAGTGTGACTGAAATTTCTAAAACAATGCTTGTGGTGCCATCTGGTGTCAATAAAAATGTGTGTATATTGGACACACTTTTATTACCTACACACATTTGACAAAAAAGTGTGTAAGTGTGTTGAAAAAAGTGTGTTCACGCTCAAGTGTGTTAAAAATATATGTGTGTTACTCTTTATCCATGTTCCCGCAACACACATTTTTTACAGTGTATATTGAATAAGAGATTACCAGATCCATTTTTGTGCTAGCAATGAGAGAATATTTTTCTGTTATTGCCAGTTCAAACTATTCACAAGAGAATTATGATCCGGTTTTGACAATAGCCATGGCTTCAACGGAATGCTATTAAAAAAAAGAGTAAAGGTAAATGGCAGAGAGAAATGGTGTCACATAAATAGACCGATATTGTTACAGGCCATAGATCCAAATATGACTATATGGGTCTATATAGGTCTATGTTTGGGGTCAATATCTATAGGCTATATACCTTTATGATGGAAGACAAATATTCCCCCTTTTACCCTCACACCCTCTAGTGCCAATACAGCGGCGACCTTTGTTTGGACTCCTCTTGTTTTGGGGAGTGAGACCACTTCACAGAGAAAAAAAGTGAGCGTCAGCTGGACTCTCCCCAGGGCCAGGCACTGCCTGACTCAAGTAAGAGAGTCTGCTGGACTTTTACAACAGTCAGGCTGAGCCTCCTTTGATAGTCCTATAAAGTTACTCACTTTTGAGAGTCAACCTGATCCTTGAATGACAGTCAGGCAACACAATTCCTCAAACCAGAGTCAGGCTGACTTTCTTTCCACAGTCAGGCAATGTCTGACTCTGGTATGAGGGTCCATTTGCCTTAGCCCTCTTTGATTGCTCCCAGGTGGGGACACAATAAAGTATTGAGCTTAATGTTAGGGTATAAGACACCATTCTTGTGGATTTGGAAAGTATATACATTGAGATTCTGGTATCACTTCTGACATATGTTGGTACATGTAGGTACATGTTGTTACATACCTAAATGACTGGTGGTCATGCATTGACAGCACACCCTTTCCTATGCAGGACAACAGAACTATTTTGTATTGGATATTTTTTTACAAGTGTCAGGGAGGCCATATATATAATTAAAGACATCATCCCCAAATGCAAATAAGCAACTAGTCTTAATGTACAGAAGAGATTCCAGCTATGCCTTACTTTCATTGAGGCCAAAGTCCAGCTTTCCAAGACTCACGACCATATGTGAGTCTAGCTTGACTTGACTATTGATAGCCAGAGTCTGGCATTGCTGTACTCTTGTTGTAGGTACAGTCCAGCATTGCCTGACTACCCTTGAGCGTGAAAGTCAGGCAGTGTTGCACTTTCATACAGGAGGGTCCAGCATTGCCCGACTTTGACTGTAGCGAGGGTCCAGTACTGCCTGACTATCATGCCACCCCGGGGTAGCCCCCCCCCCCTATCTTTTCTATAGTAACTATGTGTGAACATTATCTAAAATATCACGGGGGATAATTCAACATAAAAGAACCCCTTTCACGGGAAAATGGGCAAAAAAACATACCTTAATCAAGGGGGAACGAAAAAGAATAAGCCTATACCGTTATCAAGAATCGGCTAATAAAAGAAAATAGTCCATAACAGGTAGCCCTTTCCCTTAGCCTATACATAAATATGTGTCTCTAACATTGAAAAAGCGGTGGACCACTGCATAATTTAAAAGATTTCTAGTCATTCAGCCCTAAAATGTACCCCTTTTTCTACAAAATTGCCTAAAATGCACCCCTTATCAAGGACCTTCGCGGGCCCTTGCCTAGGGCCCAAAAACATACCCTTTCCCTTGAAATTGTGTTCACACATCGTAACCAATGCTGAGGGAGTGGCCCCCCTGGGCATGCCACCCTGAGTCAGGCTGTGCTGGACCTTCTCTGCAGTGAAAGTCAGGCTGACTTTCACATGAGGGTGCTTTTGGAGACATTGGCCTGACTGTGGCATGTGAGTCCAGGTGACTCTCACTTTTTCCTCTGTGTTGTTACAGTGACTAAGTTACACTGAAGGGCAGGTTGGGGTGAGGAACGGCAGGGCACAAACAGGAGGGACATTAGTGATCAGGGAATCCGGGGATGGGCATGGGGGGAACCTATATCCCGGACCTATGTTAACCTGCAAATACATGAACAACAGACATGAACACTCGCTTGATATAGCCTAAGGGGGTTGACAAACACCGGACTTCTCAAAAGTTTCCATCGGCGGATCCGTGATGCAAGTTATGTGAATAAAACGGCCTTAGAAAAAAAAATATAGAGGCCACATATGGCATTTAATATACCTATATAGGTTGAGTCGTGTAAAAGGCCCAGAACCCTGCGTGTCAGTAGGCCCTGACCCACTGACACGGTTCACGAGGTCACGGCGGGAGTGAGGCAGGCACGCTGTACACTCACTAGTCAGGACTCGTGGAGTAACTTTACTCTACTTTACTCTGGTTAACGACACACAAACACACATCTACTAATATATACAATATCACACTTTACCAGTAACTGCGGGGAACAGACAGAATTCCTGATTCAGTGACTCAACTCAGATCTACCACATTAGGTGAATGTGTCTGCATGAATCTCATTAACATAATGCATGCCACGACCAGGCAGTGGCCGCGTGGCCTAATGGATAAGGCGTCTGACTTCGAATCAGAAGATTGCGAGTTCGAGTCTCGTCGTGGTCGATACGTTTTTGTGCAGTAGTACGCGGATGGTGATGACATGTAGGCCTAGACAAGTAGACATGTCAGTATTACTATGTCGTAAGGATGCATCTTTTTCTCGTTTTTTTTTACTCATGGGCAAGAATGCATAGGATGATTTATACTTTTTGTGACCATAACTAGACCCACCTTTTCATTTCATATTCTAATTGCATATATATATATATATATATATATATATATATATATATATATATATATATATATATATAGGGCCTATATATATATATATATATATATATATATAGGCCTATATATATATATATATATATATATATATATATATATATATATATATATATATATATCAGGCCCGTAACTAGGGGGGGTTCGTCGTTTCGAACGAACCACCCCACCTCCCTAAAGCAGGAAAAGTGTTACACCCTAGCTCAGTGGAAAGAGGACATAATTGTCTATATCTCATTTTTTACGGCTTGTCGATCAGACAACTATTAAGGATTCTAGAGAGAAAACTATGAAGGATCGATTAGATACAAAAAAACTCAGTTTTCTCTTTAAATATATGACACAAAGTTCCACCTCATATTAGAAAGATCCAGTTTCACCATTGAAATAATTGAGTCAAGGTCCACCATATCCAAAAACGAACCACCCCGCGAAGAGGGCTAGTTACAGGCCTGTATATATAGGGCCAATAATGGGTAATATATGGCCTATGAAGAACATATGATTCAAGTCAAGTTTCTCAATTTATGGGGGTGTAGATGGGGGGTTCCCATGTCGCATGTTGATTTTAAGAAATGGCCATGTCGCATGTCAATGTCGCTTAATAATCTCCATGTCCCATGTCGATTTTAAGAACTGCTCATGTCCCCTGTCACTATCTTTTCAAAGCTCATGTCGCATGTCACTAGGCCTCATGTCGTATGTCGATTTTAAGAAATGGCCATGTCGCCGTGTCAAAAGCCCCCGCAAAAGCCACATTGTGACCATTATAGTGCCCCTATATTTCCCCCTTACCGTAAAACCTCGCGTATAAGCCTAACTCGCGTATAAGCCGCACCCCGACTTTGGCCCGATCATATAAGCCGCAGAGGCCCTCTGAATGATACCTGAGAAAAACTCGCGTACTAGCCGCACCCCTAACTTTGGCCTCAGGGTTTAAGTACCAGGGTCCTCCTGGTGGCCCGTGAGGCCTACTGGTGGCCCCTGGAGCCTCCATGTGGCCCCCTTCAGTTTCACGTTTTGTCAGCTTTATCACACCCAGAGGGCTTGCTACACTCCAAGGTGTGCGAGGAAAGCTCTCACACCTAGCCCCCCCCCCCCCCCCCCCCAGCATCCATTATGTCCTTATGTGTGGGCCACAGTGTGCACTGCTCCTTGGAGAAAGCTGTTAAAATGCCCCCCCCCCCCCCTGGAGCGGATTAGCGGTGGTCTGCATTGTCGGGTCAGGTGCGACTAGGAAGCATTGCCACGGCCCACTCAGTGTCTACTTTATTGCCATTTTGTAAATAATTTTTTGGAAAAACTCGCGTATAAGCCGCACCCCGACTTTGGCCAGATCCTATAAGCCGCACTGGCGATCTGACTCGCGTACTAGCCGCGGCTTCTACGTGAGGTTTTACGGTAGTGACACTAGTGACATGGCTTTTTCCTTAGTGACATGTGACATGGCCATTACTTAAAATCGACATGCGACATGGGGACCCCCCCCCCATCTACCCCCCCCCCCTACAGTATCTACAGTTGTTCTTAAGTTGGTAAAGATGGGGATGCAGACACACAGAGAAAAGGAAGGGAGTCAAAAAGGGAGTCCCAGGTCTTGCTTTCAGAATGACTCCCTTTGTGACTGAAAGGGAGTCAGCACTTTAGAAAGAGAGTCACTGTGACTCCCTTAAGGGAGTCCACGTCCTTGCTTTCAAAATGACTCCCTTTTAGTTAAAGGGAGTCCACCTCAGCATTGACTCTCTTTGTAAAGGGAGTCTAGCTTATATTTGACTCCCTTTATAAAGGGAGTTGTACATCAATTACAATGGTAATGTGCAGTCTCCTTTGCTCTATACAACATGTCTAATGGCTGTTACCAGAGCTTATCTATCCACACTATATTGTTGCAAGGTCTAAGAGGGATATTTATTCAAGATCCCTCAATGCACACTAGTCAATATGAATGAACATCTGAATTGCCATGGATTTAACTTTTTTGTATTCCCACAAACTGGGTGTCTACGAAAGGTCATATACCTTAACTATCATAGTTATGCTAGAATTATGAACCAACTCTTAATTATTTTATCAAATTAGGAGCTGACACTAGATATTCATGCTACAACTATTCATAGTAACAGTGATTATGTATATTCATGAGTTTAGATAGATATAAAGATGTTAGCCTCCAGATTAGTACTCCTTTGGACATAGTGCTACCACCTAGCAGGACATGTTAGAACCAACTGTTGTTGACTCCCTTCCTATATGCCCAGACTCCCTTTGCCCCTTAAGAGAGTCCAACTAAGGTTGACTCCCTTTTTAAACTGAGTCAGGAGAGATGTGATTTGACCAAAGGGAGTCAGTTGGTTCTGACTCTCTTCTAAAGGGAGTCCAGGTCAGCTAGACTCGGTTCTGACTCCGAAATGACTCCCTTCCTTTTCTCTGTGCAGGGGATGCAGAGGCCCGTGCAGAGGACTCCGCTTTGAAGTCGGAAAATTAAGACCTCCACGTCAGAACAATTTCGGGATTCAATTTAAAGACATTTCCACACTTTTTGGGGCAATTTTAGGGTTTACAGAGAGGCTGCCTAACAAAAAAAAAGTTAGTTTTTTTTTAAAATTCCGACCTTTAAAGCGGCTGGTGCACCCAGTCCCTATAGTTGCTAACGGCGTGGCCACTAGCTGGCCTTATATAATCAAGAAACCAAACCCCTCCAGGTCTGGTCCAGACTTTCCCCCTCCTCCAGGGTTGTCTTCTTCCCCCTTGACCATATCTTGGCTATTTTGTTGGCTATATGTGTTAAATCATAACATTACATAATATAGACACATTGTAATCTGTCCATCTCTTTGTAGATGTAACCCACCCACTCCTTATGACACCTCCTCACAGCAGGAGGTATGAGCTGCTCACTGATTTTGGGGTCAGATACCACCTGCTGTGACCCCTGCTGAGCAGAATAATTGTAGATACCTTTCATCTTCTGCCTGGACATTGAACTAAGATTGTGTAACCGGTCATAACCTTAGTATCTGAATCACCCGCAAGAGGGGGTGTCAATGTGAGCAGCACTAGCGACTTCGGTGCACCAGCACCTTTAATATACCGACCCCAGACATTCTTCCTGTGTTACCTGAAACAAACCTCTTTTTGGGGGGCCTTAGTTCCTTAGGTAGACCTAGTGACTTTAGGGAGTGGTCTTTATTATCCATGGTTTAACCCCCCCCCCCCCAAATCCACCACCCCCCCCCCCTGTTGTTAAAAATGAGCACTCCCTAATAAGAGCTAGATGTAAACCTCTAGGTCTACATACTGACCCCTTATCACTCTAGCCGCACCTTGTTAGTTCAGGGTCAGACCCTGAGCTGCTCTGGGCGGTCAGAGCTGCTCAACCCTGCTTCCTCCTACCAGCCCTGGTCACTTTGATGCTGTCCAGTAACTCGCCAGTAGTGCATTCATGCATCATGCCGACCCCAGGTTATATATCGGGACCTATAGGTGGACGAGGTTGATACACATTCGAATAGTCGGTACGGCGATTAAACGAAGCCCGGGCGAGTTTTTTTTGTGTTTTTTTTTGGTCAGGGAATGAATTATGAACTTATTTTATAATGATACTGCATTATACAGAAAAATATGATAATCCACAGAACAATTTCTAGGCCAGAAAGGTATAGATATGATCACCCTGTGTGTTCACATATATGATGACTTAAAAGAGCACCTAGTCTCTCGCCGTCAGACCCGCCCACCCGTGTCCCCACGCCGAGCAGGGTC
>OX381712.1:69400966-69421307 GCA_947462335.1 Harmothoe impar | reverse complement strand
GCATTGACTCAGCCAAGTACTGGGGCAGACACCAAAGTGCAGGTTACAAACCATAAACCCTTTAAGGACCACAGAGTGCTTTAATGTGCTATGCCTTTTTTTTGTCATGATGCATGAATGCAGCCCTGGAGAGTCTACTCACCAGGGTTATTCATGCATCATGACAAACTGAGGGAATGTATCAACCCCAGAGGGTCAGCATGATACTTGAATGCAGCACTGATGAGTTACTTCTCAGGGCTATTTTCAATCACCAAAATGAAAAAGGGCATAATACAAGTATTAAGTCAAGTTCATGGTTATACTATTGTGTTCATTAAGTTTCTGCAACACTACTATTTTTTACATAGTCTCCCTATTGCTCATACACAAATTGACTAGTCCCTACAGGATATGTAATTGTGTCTGCATCAACATATGCAATGGCACTTGTCAACCTTGTACACACTCATATTGTATTATTCATATCTTTTGATCCTCAATGTTTCACATGTTTGGTCGAAAATGTTTATGCGATATAAACCCTCAAAACTTGGTATGTTTGTAAGCATTATTTCAATCAATGTTACTACGGATTAGTGCAAATAAACACGTCCAAAAAAAAATGTAAACACTCTGCTGTCCGTAAAGAGTTAAGTATAGTTCTAAGTTAAGAACCATTAAATCCTGCATGATTTATAATATGCTGTCATTTATGACTATTTATAGACGGAAATAGGCTTGTGGTTGGATCCAAAGGTTGGAAATAACTCAAATTGTGTAACGTTTAAAGTGACATTAAATACGCCGGATGACGTGCATGGTTTTGGCACAGTGTCTATAAGTGTCCACGTTCTGCCCACAAGCTTGTCTGTGCGTTTAACCCTTTAAGGACGGCACAATGCCTTAATGCATCATGTCCTTGGTCGTCATAATGCATGAATGCAGCCCTGGCGAGTAACTCGCCAGGGCTGCATTCAAGCATCATGCCGACCCTATGGGATTGGGACACTCCCAAAGGGTTGACATGATGCAGCAATACAGCACTGGTGAGTTACTTGCTGGGTCTGCATTGGTGCATCATGATGACAAATGTCATCTTTTACTGACATGTCACCCTTAAAGGGTTGAGGCGGGCATGATACCTCAAGACTACTAAATTCTGTTTTGTCCACTGTTGTTTTGATGCACTCATGCAGCGCCAGCAAGTAAATCTGCATCATGCCAACCCTTCAGGAGTGTATCAACCCTGTAGGATTGGCATGAAGCGTGCACTTTAAGGGTCCTCAGAGATTTGAGCGTGTCACTACGTCACTTTTTAGCAGAGACAGCGTGTCACTCTGTCACTTTTTATGTATATAGGAACTCATAGAAGAAATTTCTGTGAGTCGATTTTTACCCCTCATTTGTTAGTGTGAGTCGATTTTCAAAAGGGCCGTGTCACCCGTGTCGATTTTTACCCATGTAGAGGCACAAGCGTGAATGCAACACTGTCAAGCTACTTGCCAGAGCTGTATCATGACAAGGAAATGTATTAAAGTGTGATGCTACCATGAAAGGTTTAGTGCGTACCATTGGCCGCAGACTGGGTGCTATATTTAGATGTGACAGTTTAATACTGGCTAATGGTGATGTCTGTATACATATATGTACCGGGTTTGTCTCCCTTCCCATTCGACCACACTCAAAAAATAAACTTGTCTCCAGACTCTTCAAAGTGACGGTCATAAGATAAACGAGGCAAAAACTTGTCTAAGTGACAAGGAAGCGGGTCTTCTAGCTGGAGATAGAAGACCCACTTGGTATGTGCCAGCCCAAAACCCGACATTTGCCAGCTCCAGATTCTATCTGTGGGATGGTAACCTGATAGGTTAGACAACTTTTGACTCGTTTATTTTATGACAGTCACTTAGACGAGTCTGGTGACAAGTTTACTTTTTCAGTGCAGTCAGTACTCCACCCTCCCCTTGCCACCTTACCCCCCCCCCCCCCACCCCACCTCCCCATAATGTACCCGCTGAACCTGGCAACTATTACCCGGTAGCTATGTTAAGTTGGTTCCTGTCTAAGTGTCTTGTATCTTCGATTGAGGTCCTTGGACTCTTCCCTCAGTTTGACAAGATCTATGTTACAGAAAAGCGAAAATAGGGGTCCTTTCTTATGACCCTCTGCATAGTCTTTTGACAAATCCACCCCCCCCCCCGTTGTTACAAAATGAGCACTCCCTAAATAGCTCCAAACCGTGGCAGCTTACACTGAGTTACCCTTACTGAGGCTGGCGGAATGTGGTGGTCTTATTGTTACATTGTTGACAGCCACCGTGTGGATCTTTTTCCTCAAAGTCACTGCTGCCGTCACAGAGATTGACACACACCAGTTAAAGAGACAAGTACAGGCAGCTGTATGTGCCTCTACATGGGTAAAAATCGACCCGGGGACACGGCGACACGGCCCCTTTAAAAATCGGCACGGGCGACACGGCCCCTTTAAAAATCGACGGACACAGACATTTTTTATAAGGCCTTAGTATATTCTGTATGTATAAAAATCGACATGCCGACACGACACCTTTGCTAAAAATCGACACGGCGACATGGTCAAAATCGTGGGACCCCATGTAGAGGCACCCGTATGATACTTAGGCCAGAAAAAAAGGTTTGTTTCAGGTCACCCAACCGACCCTATCAAAACAGGGCCGACCCTACGGTTTTTTTGTGCAAATTTTTTTACGCAATTTTAGGGTCTTCGGAGAGGTTAGCTCGTACTTTCATGTTGAAAAAAAGAAGAGGAAAAAAAATCGACCTACCGACCCTACCTTTTCTTGCCATGTTACCTGGAACACATCTTCTAGTCTTGGGGAAATGGACGCTAGGTTCATCATGGGTGTGTTGTATTTGTAAACCACTAGTTGGGGCCACCTGTAATGTCTTCCGCAATGTCTTCCGCACCCATGGACTGATCCGTGGCTCCCCCTGGAAATTAAAAGACTAAGGTGGGTTGGTCAGTACAGACCAACCTGACATTAATAACTTACCTAGGTTGGTTATATAGGGAGCCAAAAAATGACTATCCAAGTCAGGCACTAATGACTGAGAGATTGGTCGTATAGTCATGTCTATGACGTCACAACCAGGGACGTCACAACCAGGGACGGCATACATCGTGGTATACGCGTAATTACCAGGTGCAGGTATTGTGCAATTCCGAGTTAGTGCAGACGGTCCTATACAGTCAATTACAGTGGACGTCACTAACATTGTTATGCGATACTCTGTCCATGTTGTTGAGCCGGTAATGAACCCTTTGCAGTGGTGTAGGAAAAGGAGGGGGGGGGGGGGCAAATGACATAGCAGGTAGGGGGGGAGGGGGGGGGGGCTGAATATGTTTGAGCCCCACAAAATTTGCTAAGACCCTATAGTATAACGCACAATATTCGCAAACCTTATGTCGCACATAAAGAAAGTGGGGGCCGAGGGGCCTGAGTCCAACATTGTAACCAAAGGGGCCTTAGAACTACTTTTCTATAAAATTCTCATCAAGTATGTGTGCGCCATCATGCTAAAGATGATGCGTACCATTGGATGGGTTGGGCAACCGCCATCCCACCCCCACCTCCCCACCCCCGCAATAAAGATTTGCCTCCTACTCCTCTGCTTTGATAGTATTTATTATAAACATTTAAAACAACCGTTTTCTGGGTGTGGAAACAAAATCATAGTTAGTTTTTTTTTCTAGGTATCGAAAGGGAAAGGATAACATCTACCGAGGAGGAGTGGGATGTCGTTGTCTCCTAGAACCAGAAAAAGTATCCGCCCACGAAGCCCGGCCCCTGCACTCTTCAACAAGTCTGACACCATCCAAGTTTTAAAAAATCACGGAAATAGGGCCAAAAAATAAAAAGGTGTGTTTCAGGTTACATAGTCTAAAAATCTAGGTAGGGAAGGTCGGATTTTTTATCTTTTTTTTTTCTTTTTTTACTTGGGCCTGAAAAAGTCTCCAAAAATTGACTCGCAAACTTCGGCGCTGACTCGCTGACAATGGCGTTGACTCGGGGACTATCAAATTGACTCTGAAATAGCCCCAACTTTTTTTATAAAGACAGATTGATCCCATGGCCTGAAAAGTACCCAAAAATTGACTCGCAAAACTTCAGCGCTGACTCACCGACAATGGCGTTCACTCGCGGACCATCAAATCGATGCTGACATAGCCCTAACATTACTTAAGATATAAAAAGGTTTTCAAAATTGGATAAAAATGTCTAGGGTCGGCCCTGTTTTGCTAGATAGGGTCGGGTAACCTGAAACACACCTTTTTTCTTTTGGCCTAGGTATGTTTTCTGCCACACAGGATTGTCTTGGGAATTTGGAAAACGGGGTGTATTTTCCGAGAAAAGTCTGTGAAAATCAGAAGAACAGGGGCTATGTTTTACTATGAATTCATGTCAATAAACGCTATGAAGCAGGGAAAAGTGGTCGCTTTTGGGGCTCAAATGCTCTTTAATCTCAAGGAAAGCGGGGTAGCTGAGTAAGAATGTCAGTGTTCTGCTAAAATAGGGTGGTGTTTTATAAGGGCCTCAAAATCCGTGTTTTTCAAGGAAATGGGTACTTTCTCTTCCATAGTTTCCGTGGATAGGGGGGGGGGGGGGTATTTTGGAAACTCTTAACGTGGATGGTGTCGATGAGTATATTGAGTGCAGGGACGCTCAGTGTTGATGTTGTGCCGCGCGGTGCATGCTGGGCCCATCACGGCAGCGTCCCTACATACGGGTCTTGTTGACGCAGGCGGCAGTGGCGCCCCTCGCGGGACGCAGCCACATCAACCAAGATGTTACACATCTAGCACATCTAGCAAATCTAAGTGCGGGGGAGGAAAGTGTAGAGAGAGACAACAGGACATAAGGCCAAAAAAAGGTTTGTTTCAAGTCACCCTACCGTCCCTGTCAAAATACGGCCGACCCTACGTTTTTTTATTGCAATTTTGAAGAAGTTTTCGTGTTTTTACCCTTTCTTTGGTCAAATTTAGGGTCTTCGGAGAGGCTGGCTGGTACTTTTGTGTTTAAAAAAAAGAGAAATGTAAAACAAAAAAAAACAAAAAAAAACGTTCTACGCACCCAAGATTTTCTTTCCATGTTACCTGAAACATACCCTTTTGTTGGCCTTAACACTTTAAAGGCAGCGGAGTGGTTTCATCCCGGGGAGCAGGTTGTCGGAGCGTCTTAAGGGCTTCAAAATAGGTGTTTTTTAAGGAAATCGGTACATTTTCATCCAAAGTGTCTGAGGATGGGAGGATATTTTTGGAAACATTTACACCACACCCTTGTTAGTGCATCTAGTCTTGAGGGGAAAGGCAATGTGCGTGAAGGTCTTGAGGCATCATGCCTTGCTTGAAGACCAAATTTAAGAAAAATGTGAAATAGAAAGGTGGCATCACACATGAAGAAATGTTTACATCCTTACACCTTTTTGGGTCAATATTAGGGTATGTAGAGGGACCAGCACTTTCATGTAAAATCTTTAAAAAAGAATAAAAACAAATTTAAAAAAATCCGACCTACCGACCCAAGACTTTCATCCCATGTTACCTGAAACAAACATTTTTTTTGCCTTATAGAGGGTCAATGGAAAACAACCGCCTAGACCAGAGATATTGGTGATCATGTTACTGTATGCAATGTCCATCACTGTGTCTAATCAGGCCAACACCATCACCAATACGATACCCACCCCCGCAATGTCTAAACTTCACACAGAAGTTAAGGTAATTAAATAGTACCGTAAATTCCCGCGTATAACCCACGGGTTATAAGCGAACCAAACCCTTAGTGCAGGTTCTACAAAATTCCCAAAGTCTAGTTATGGGTAATACGAGGGAATTTACGCGGGAATTTACGGTAATTGATAGTAATTCAATAGTAGTGCGAGAAATGTATCTGCACATCTGAGCAGTTATAATGTCATTACGAGAGGGATACTTGTTACCTCTTCTCTTTTCATGTCAGTAGTGTCCATTCCTCACCCACTCCAAAGCTATTTTAGACTATGAAATTAATTTAAAAATTAATTAGTAACATTATCTTGCCCCCCCCCCCTAGAGTATATATAGAGATGGGTAATCGATGCAAGACAATTCTATAAACATAATGAGATCAAGCCTGAAAAACACTTTCTCATCTGATCTCTCAAAGATGACCGTCTTAACGAAATGGGTCGGAAGTCGCACATATAAAATGTTCTGATATTGCCATGTTCGTGTAAAGCTTATCAAGATATTTCTTTTGATATAATTATGACATATGACAAGTAGTATATTGGCCAATATTCACCCTATGGCGATATCTTTGATACTTCATTGTTGATTTAAATGGAGATTTACTGAAATGAGATAATTAACATTTAAATTAGATATTAACTTTATCATCATTTTGGGAAAGATTGGGGTAGATTTTTGGTTAGTAACTTAGATCTATGACGATCAAGGGCGTGATGCATTAATGTACTATACCGTCCTTAAAGGGTTAAGGGCGGCATATCACATTTTGTCGTCATGATGCACCAATCAGCATGGTGCTTGATCAGCATGAGCATCACCATCAGCATGATACTTAAATGCATCGCTGGGGTTTAACATCCTTTATTTGTCGATAATCAGGTTAATGTTTTCTGGGTTTGTTTCATGCATCATAACGACCAAGGGCATGGGCCAATAATGGAGTTTGCCGTCCTTAAAGGGTTACAACAGTTAGGGTGATTTCTGATCATTTGTTGACATGATGCATCAATGCGACGAATGCGTACCTCATCAGGGTGGTCTGTCAAAACTGTCTTACATTGTAGATCTAGTGCATTAAAGCACTATCCTTTTTTGATTTGATTTGATTTGAATTGTTAAACTGGTACAGACAGCATCTTGGGTAAAGAAACGCTGATTGTTCACCAGTTGGGCTAAACAGCTATATAATGCCCAGTGTTTAACATTGCAACATCAAATGTGTAAAACATGCTACAATTTGCCTTCGAGGATTGTAACTATACAGGGCTTCTTGGAATAATGACTTATACTACACAGATAAGATACAACTAATACTACACAAATAAAATAACTTTAGGGCTTAAATGAAATGAGATGGGATGGGATGGTTCAGAACAAATTAAGAAGACATATACATATGTAAGAATAAAGGTATCAATATCTAAAATATGAAACTGTCTACTCTACAGTACAGATACATGGCCTTTTATGACTAACCTTTGTCTACAGCTTATCTACTATCTATCCTACTTTCAAGCAGCTTTCTATAATTAAAGTTTGTCAACAGTCTATCCTATGTTTACTCAGTGTCTCAGTGTGTCTACATTTAAAGTACAGATATGTGGTGGCTTATAACTATAATAAACAATAGCAGGTGTATAAGTGTAAAGTTCCGTAGACTGAGCACTTCAGTCCTGTAAGATGAGAGGAAATTGACCATTCAGATAACCTTGTAATCTGGCTTTGAAACAGTTTTTTTCTTCTGTGTTCCTCAGGTGAGGGGGAGTGCGTTCCATGTGTCAATGGATTTGTAGGGGGGATTTTTGGAGTGTCTAGTCAGTCTAGGATTTAGCTGTTTTATCAATGGGCCATCGGCAGCTCTGGTGTTCCTATTAAGAATTAGGTCAATTCCATCTTGTTTGACTAATCTATAACATAAATTGCTTTGCAAAAATTTTAGCCTAACATCTACCTTGGTGATTTTAACTCTTGAGTGAATCACATCAACATGGACCTCTCTAGGTACATAAATTTTCAGACAAATTTGAATTGCAATATTCTGAAGTACTTGTAGTGAATTGAAATCAAGTTGGGTTAGCCCTGAAAGGAAAATTAGACTAGAATTGATTTGTAGTAGAATCAATGACTTCAATACTGTGATAGAGGCATTCTGGGTGAGCAGTGGTCTTAATCGTCTCAGGAACCAGATTTTAGAGTTCATTGCTTTATTGGTCTGCACTAGTTGCTCTTGGAAAGTGAGTGTCTTGTCCAGAATTATGCCAAGCTATTTGTACCATTAAACATTCTCCAGGGCAGCACATTCTAACATTATTTCAGGAAAGCGACAGTTAGTCCTTTCAGAAAAGTACAGTGTTTTGGTTTTACCTATATTTAATGTGAGACAGTTGAAGTCACACCATGCTTTTATTAGCAACATATCAGATTGTAGTGTTCGGCCAACAATGCCCGGGTCTTGGTGACTAAATGTTATGACTGAATCATCAGCAAGTGTGACTTTTGACTGGGTTTGAACATAGTGTATGTCATTTACAAACAATATGAAGAGCAGAGGGCCCAATATAGATCCCTGTGGTACACCAAACTTAGTATCCAGCCATTCAGAGGATTTATCATTAACAAAAATTCTTTGTTGCCTGTTCCCTAAATAGTTCTCAAACCAGTGAATTACAGAGTCATGGAGGCCAAAGTTTGCTAACTTGCGTACTAATTTAGGATGGTTGATGGTATCAACTGCTTTTTTGAAATTTATAAATATAGCACTGAGTATGTTTTCTGATATTAAGGCTAAGTTTATGTCATGAATGATTTTGAATACAGTATCATGAGTACATCTCCCCTTTTTGAACCCAATCTGTGAATCTGCCAAAAGGTTGTTTTCCTCAATGTGCCTTACAATTTGGTACACATTATTTTGCCTGGTATGGGCAGGAGTGAGATAGGCCTCAAGTCGCCAATTGTTTTAGGTTTTACTGTTTTAGGGATAGGTGCTACTAGAGCTTTTTTCCAGGCAGCAGGGAAGACCCTGGTAGCCAATGAGAGGTTCAAAAGGTGGTTAAATGGCCAGGGGTGTCGGAACAGGGGGGGCCAGGGGGGCCATGGCCCCCCCAATCCTAGACATGGGGGGGCCAGAGTATCTTTTGGCCCCCCCAAAACTTTGGAAATGCTAATAAATTATATTCATTACTCTACAGTTAAATAAAGAAATACCCACAAATTGACCTTAGAATGCACCAAATCATGTCAATTTTTTCAAAATTCTCCTTGGGGGCCAAGCCCCCAGACCCCCAATAAATTTTTCAGTGCATTGCTTTTTAACGCTCGGAATCGCGCACCCTTCTCAATTTTGTTTGGTTCGGCCGCGGCCCCCCCAAAGTCAAGTTGCTTCCGACACCCCTGAAATGGTTAGTGTACATTAAAGTGGCATAGTCCGATGATTAGGGCTCAAAAATTAATTTTGCTAAAAATGAACCAGAATGTTCATTATGGCCATACTTCACGTCCTACTTACCTTATTAAACATTATTCCCCAGAGTTCAGCTTACATTTCAGATAATTATCAGTTTCTTACTCAATTTGAGACTTTGGAGTGCATGCTATAAGTCCTTCCACTGATAAATCCGATGAAAATGGCTATACCTGTGTTCATGGGACCCTCTTAATTGCTTCTCCTTGCCCATCAATGACATTTTTTTGTGCCCCATTCTCCAATTATGATAGTATAATGACATTTTGAACTCGATTAGTTCGGATCTAAAATGTGGAAAAAATCGGACTATGTCACTTTAATGATGAAGTTTCTTTCAGGTCATCCGTCAATGCATAGCAAAACAGGGCCGACCACACCTTTTATTGTGCAATCTTGAATTTTTTTCCCATATTTTTGCACTATTCTTTGGTTATTTTTAGGGTTTACACGGAGGATGCCCAGTACTTTCATGTTAACAAAATAAAATGAAATAAAATGATTGATGTAATTGTGTCATGTTAGGGCGTGTGGTGTGTGTGTGTGTGGGGGGGGGGGGGGGGTGGACAGGTGTTTAGGTCGGTATGTGTGTCACCCTGTGTGTACATATAGTGTGCATGTTTGGGTTTTAAAAGGAAGAAAAAGAAGAAAGCCATCCCTAAGTGGGGTACAGAGGGAGTATAGTGTTACCGTCCACAGTGCCATGTTATGAAGGGGATGCAAGGCCAAAAAAACAGGAGGTGTGTTTCAGGTTACATAGTCTGAAAACCGAGGTAGGGTAGGTCGGACTTTTTTTTTCTTTTACTTTGGGCTGAAAAGTACTTAAAAATTGACTCGCAAACTTCCGCGCTGACTCACCGACAATGACATCGACTTGTGGAACATCAAGTTGACTCAGAAATAGCCCAAAAATTACTTAGAATATACATATTTTTTCAAAATTGGGTGAAAATTCCTAGGGTCAGCCCTGTTTTGCTAGGTAGGGTCGGGTAACCTGAAACACACCTTCTTTTCTTGGCCCGATTGTAGGGCACTGGAAGTGGGGTGTATCATGAAAAGTGTGGGTTGGTGGAATGGTGCTAGAATGAGGTCAATGTCCTATTACCTGACTGTGACCCCATACCTGTGACAACACAGTAATAGATCCAGGACTTCGAAAAAAAGACAGGGGGTTAGGTCAAATGAGCCCTCACCTGGGATAAATAGGGGTCGTTGGACAACCTCTCGCCTGGCACTCACTGGGTACCAACTGGGTACTCACTGGGTTAATACTCACTGGGCAGGGTACTCCCTGGGCTGGGTCCGAGGCTGGGCATTCACTGGGCTAGGTACTCACTGAGCACCCATCGGGCACTCACTGAGCTGGGAAGACCCAGCTGGGCACTCACTGGGTTAGGCACTCACTGGGCGCTCATTGGGCACTCAAGGGCCATCACTGGTCACTCACTGGGTGCTCATCTGGCACTCACTGGGCACTCATTGGGCATTAGTGGGCACTCATTGGGCACCAGTGGGCACTCACTGGGCACTCACTGGGCACTCACTGGGCACTCATTGGGCACTCACGGAGCAATCACTGGTGGATCATTGGGCACTCACTGGGCACTCATTGGGCACTCTTTGGGCACTCATTGGGCATTAGTGGGCACTCATTAGGCACCAGTGGGCACTCACTGGGCACTCACTGGGCACTCATTCGGCACCAGTGGGCACTCATTCGGCACTCACTAGGCATCCAGTGATTACCCACTGGCCTTCCAGTGGTCACTCATTGGGCTTCCAGTGGTCACTCATTGGGCTTCCAATGTGTACCCAGTGGGCACCCAGTGGGCAATCAGTGCACACTTAGTGGGTTCTCATTGGGCTTCCAGAGCCAGGGCACTCAGTGGGCACTGATCGGGCTTCCATTGGGCACTCATTGGGCTTCTTGTGGGCGCTCATTGGGCTTCCAGTGTGCACCCAGTGGGCACCCAGTGGGCACCCAGCGGGCACTTATTTGGCGCCCATTGGGCATTCATTGAGCACCCAGTGGGCACCCAGTGGGCAGTCATTGGGCTTCCAGAGTGCACTCATTGGACTTCCAGTGGGCACCCAGTGGGCACTTATTTGGCACCCAGTGCATACTCAGTGGGCTTTCATTGGGCTGCCAGTGGGCGCTAAGTGGGCCACTAGTGGTCACACAGTGGGAACCCAGTGGGCACTCATTGGGCTTCCAGAGGGTGTTCATTTGGCTTCCAGTGGGAACCCAGCGGGCAATCAGTGGGCTCTCATTGGGCTTCCTGAGGGCACTCATTTGACTTCCAGGGGGCACAAAGTGGGCAATCAGTGGCCACCCAGTGGATTCCCAGTCAGTATTCAGTGGGTACCGTGTCCCTTTGGTTGCCACACCCCTGTCCATACTGTGATTCACACCTTAAGTTTACAGGAATGTCGGACATTCTGCTCAGACAAGCACTCTGTGATTCACACCTGTAGTATACATGTACAGGAATCTCGGCCATACATGGCCGGGAGGAGTGCTAACCGCAGAGTAGGTCTGTATCAATGTTACAGGTCTGCCACAGTGGCTACTGGGCTCGGGATGCACTGGATCATACATACCGACGTGAGGATCCACTCACCGCTATACTCTACCTACCGCAGTATCGAGTGGACCCTCTTATTGATGTTGAGGCTTGTGTGGGGGGTATTTATGGCCAAGTCACAGGCTGTAAACGAGTGGAGAGCCGACCACAAAATGATGATCTCTCCTCTTATTTCTGAACCGCAGGGTAACTGGTGGGGAACCCCGGTGGGGAACCGTCACGAATTATGTCACCAAATGTGGGATCTTTTTCAAGACCACCCCATTGACGTGGAAGCCACCAGATGGTGCTGAATGCAGTATTACCGAAAATTCCCGCCTATAACCCGCACCTCGCCTATAACCCGCACCCGAGCTTTGTGAGAACCCTATAAATCTGTGTCTGAAAAATTCCGTTTTAGTCCGCACTATACTCCCAAAACCATTCAGGCCGCACCTAGACTTTGAGAATGTCATATAACCCGCATGAGAGGTTTGCTTCCCGCATAACCCGCGGCTAATACGCGGGGATTTACGGTAAAGCCACCATTCACATATACATGGTGTACACGTAGGCCGCCTGTAGGGGGCGTGGCCGAGCCGTGGCGGTACACAAGCCACGTGGGGGGAGCTGCTGTAGGAGTGAGCACATGGAGAGATCACTGACTCCATGTGGTCCCTACATGGACCTGGACGTATGGATGAGGGGTAGGGAGGGGTAGGAACATGGCTGTCCGTGCTCTGAGTGCCTAGGACATGGTAAGGCTTTAAAGATCTAAGAAGGCTGTTTTGGATCCTTGTATAAGACAGTGGCCAGATAGTCAGAGCGGGGTCGGCACCGCTCGAGTGTCCACCAGAGTGTAGAATAGCGGCAAAAGGGGGCGGTGGCTGGCGGGGCGCGGGGAGGGGAGGGGGGAGGGGGCGGGCCCGGCTCAGCCAATCAGCGCGCGTTATTCTGATCCCGGCCGGTTCGCGTGGCGGGCCCGGCTTTACGTCAATTGTTGCGACACTACAGAACTACGTCAGGAACTCTCTATGGACGTCCCGAGTCCGGAGAGCGGGAACCAATAGGATCACCGCGATCTCGGCGCGCTCCCTACAACCCCCGCCCCTCCCCCCTCCTCTCCCTCCTCCTCCCCCCGCCCTACAGGTTGACACTACCACCACTACTCCGGCAATGCACTCACTGACCCCTGTACCTCCCCGGGCCGGTGGAGGAGGGAGGGAGGAGAGAAGGGAGGGGGGCTGGAAGAGTTTGTTTGGCGTACGGAATGACCCCTAGCCGGCCGCCCGTCCGTAGCCTCCTCCCGCCTCCCTCCGCCTCTCCGGGGGCCGTGGTAGAAATGGTAAAAGTAGCGCGGCTGGCGGCGAGGCGTTCATACCACTCGTGGGGCTCGCCGCTACCGCCGCCCGCACCCACAACGCTGTACCGCCAGTCAGCATGAAGAGAGTGTTGAAACCCGCCGCGCGCACGGCGCAAACCCTGCTAGCACGGCGCTTTGGTGAACTGCTACCGTCCACCACCTCCCTGCAGGCCGGCCCGACCTGTGCCGACCACACCACGGCCGCCGCCACTGCCGCCACTGAGGCCCCCGTCTACAAGACAGTGCAGGATCTCCAGGGACCCAAGACACTGCCTCTGGTCGGCAACTTCTGGGTTTATGTTAAAAAGGAGAACCGCGGACGCCTCCATGAAGTCCAGGTGAGTGGACATTGTTGTTGTTGTTGTTGTTGTTGGATCATTGTTGTTGTTGGGAGAGGCTAACTGTAGGCATCTAGGGCCGCACCTTGGACGTACTTATGGACGTACTTATGGAGTTATTATTATGTCATAGGGACTCCTAGTCCCTGGGACCCTTACAGCTGCTACCCATGTACATGTACACGGCATGGCTCTGTGGTCCCACTACCCAGTGAGGGCCGTACATGTACACGGCGTGGCTCTGTGATCCCCCTACCCAGTGTCAGTGAGGGCCGTACATGTATGTACACAACATGGCTCTGTGGTCCCACTACCCAGTGAGGGCCGTACATGTATGTGCACAACATGGCTCTGTGATCCCACTACCCAGTGAGGGCCGTACATGTACATGGCATGGCTCTGTGATCCCCCTACCCAGTGTCAGTGAGGGCCGTACATGTACACGGCATGGCTCTGTGGTCCCACTACCCGGTGAGGGCCGTCCATGTACACGGCATGGCTCTGTGGTCCCACTACCCAGTGAGGGCCGTACATGTACACGGCATGGCTCTGTGATCCCCCTACCCAGTGTCAGTGAGGGCCGTACATGTACACGGCATGGCTCTGTGGTCCCACTACCCGGTGAGGGCCGTACATGTACACGGCATGGCTCTGTGGTCCCACTACCCGGTGAGGGCCGTACATGTACACGGCACGACTCTGTGGTCCCACTACCCAGTGAGGGCCGTACATGTACACGGCATGGCTCTGTGGTCCCACTACCCAGTGAGGGCCGTACATGTACACGGCATGGCTCTGTGGTCCCACTCCCCAGTGAGGGCCGTACATGTACACGGCATGCCGCATGGGTCTGTATGTAGTGAGATGTTCACACGTTATACAACATATAGCGTGACACACTGCCTCTAGGAGCACAGAGCCGGGTCTCTGGTTGTTGTCACTTGTTGATGTGATGTATCTCATCAACATGCCCTCCCTGTACCCACCATGCTAGTCACATGCTACTACCATGAATGTATTGACGTCCATGCTACTATTTACTACAGGGGTGTACACACACAACCTAACCTAGAGCAGCTACAACATCAGGGAATAGCCACACTTAAGGAGCCTTTAAAGTGGCATAATAATCACTGAGCATCATCCCACTCACAATTCTAGTACTGTTCTAGTCTACTTTGTGGTTAAGTGCGAGTGGTGAGATGCCCCTTTAAGGGCCGCATAGCGCTACCCGAGAGGGCTACATGCATCATACATTAAAGGCCCAGCGCCCCTATATATAGAGCTGAGTACCTGTCCCGACTGCACTCTGACTGTTACTGGACGTGCAGTAAGATCTGCGGGTTTAAACCAGGACCCCCCAGCCAAGGGATGGGTCCAGTCTGACTATGTATCATGCCGATCCTCCATGAGTGTATCAACCTCACATGGTCGGCATGATGCTTGAATGAATGCAACACTAGCTAGTTACTCCCCAGGGGTGCACTCATGCATCATGACGACCAAGGGTGTAATGCTGCATTAAGTCACTATGCGGGCCTTAAAGGGTTAAGATGCTGGCAGAAGAGGTGGCTATCACTTCCCTCTTTACACAGGGTGGGGATGGTTTTCATTGAACTCACAGTCATTCTACATGTTGTATGGAAACCCTAATGTATGCTATGCAAGCCAACATGTGCATCTACATATATACAAAGATAAGCAGGCACATCATTGATAGGTTACCATATATTACCATGATGGGGTGTGTGCCATGTGGTCGGGGGGGGGGTATGATGGTACCAGCTGAGGCCATTAGAATAGTGTCTATCTGAGTCTCATGGTGATAGAATATATATCATATATAATATATATAATATATATATATATAACATATATATATATATATATATATATATATATATATATATATATATATATATGTATATATGTATATATATATATATGTATATATATATATATATATATATATATATATATATATATATATATATATATATATATATACATATACCGCTTTAATTCCTCAGATATGCCCAAGTCATATCAAGGGCACAGGACAAACTGGCAGCGTGAGTGTTTAAGCAGGTCTATATCTGAGTGGTACCATAGTACAGGAGGGCAGGTGAGGGTAGGGGAGGAGGGTGACACACACACCTGGGGGGGGGGGGGAGGGGGGGGTATGTACATGTACCTGTGCAGAGAGGACCGGCAGAAGACTCCACACAAAAAGTGCCCATAGCCACCTGAAGCCAAGAGGGCTTCTCTTGTTGACAGGATGGGTGCTCTATAGACTAGGTCGGGATGGTGGGGGGTGGGGGGAGAGAGAGGAGTCCTTTGGGTGGAAGGAGGAGGAGGGGATGAGTAGGGGGGGGGGGTGAGGAACTTCTTATTCTTTGAGAAGGGGGTAGTACACAGGAGTTAAATACTGCATATTGGGACTCACTGACCTGAGAGGCGCCCAATGTTCCCCAAGGCTGTACCCTGGATTTTAGCACAACTACTCCCATCTATTCCTCGGATAATCACCTGAATACAATTTGAGTGGAAAATAGATAGTATCGCACCCCTTTATTAAAGAACGGCATGATACCTTAATGCATCATACCCTTGGTCGTCACGATGCATGAATGCAGCCCTGGCGAGTAACTCGCCAGTGCTGCATTCAAGCATCATTCCGACCCTATGGGGCATTATGATTCATCAGCTGATCAGGATAAAGCCTGGAGATAAAGCTGTAACAAAGTCATAACAAGGAAGTCGCTCCATGTAGTAGAGAATAATGCTAACTCTGCTATGAGAAGTAGAACAAGAGTGTGGAATGTGGCCCTGTGTGTACGAGAGGTGCCCCGGGGCGGTGCTAGCGCCACTCCACCTCATATAAAGCAGGTGTCTGTAGGAATGGGGGGTGGGGGGTATCCAGGGGGGGGGTTGTACCCTGTACATACAGGTGTATATGGTATATACAGTTGGGTAACCCTTTAAGGGCTGCATAGTGCTTTATGGCATTATTCACCCATTATCGCCACAATCCACACATGCATGCAGCCCTGGAGGGGGCCTTGATAGGGGGGGGGGGGTCCCCATGTCACATGTCGATCTTAAGAAATACTCATGTCGCCATATCGATCTTAAGAAATGGCCATGTCGCCATGTCGATTTTAAGAATTGTCCCATGTCCCATGTCACTATCTACTTATTTATCACGTCCCATGTCACTAAGCCCCAAAATGGCCCATGTCGCCGTGTCGAATTGAGGGGCCTAGGGCCATCCTGGAGAGACAGCACCTCGCCAGTGTTGTCGCTATTCAAGCATCGCATTGATCCTCTCTCCAGCGTTGATACACTCCCAAGGGTCGGCCTGATGTATGGCCCTAGCACTGGCGAGGTATATTTGTACCCACCTATTTATGCATTATGATTACTACACACTGTTAACTATGAAACAACACAAAAACCGCCCTTTTATACTGAAAACCAACAGTATATATTCTACTGCACATGTACACTAAAACCGTAATATATGTACTGCAAACAACAGTAGATTCCTCTGCTCAGCTACATACACTTCTAACAGTGTGGGCATAGCATTAAAGGCCCAGCGCCCCTAGAGCTGAGTATACCTGTCCCGACTGCACTCTGACTGTAAGACCTGCGGGTTTAAGGCACTATGCGGCCCTTAAAGGGTTACCCCCCCCCCCCTCTCGACCCCCCCCCCCCCCGCCCCCGCCCTTCTTCTTACCAGGTGAACACGGGTAGAGGTGCCATGACGTGGCTCCTTGGTGTGCATCGCGGTTTGCACCCAACGTTAGAGAATAGACGAGCTTCTGTGTGCACCCTCTAAGGGCAGCATAGTGCTTTAATGAGTGTCATTGTCATTATAATATGATGCATGAATGCAGCCCTGGTTACTATCTCATGTAACGTGCCGCTTCTAGGTGACTGATACACTCCTGAAGGGTGGGTGTGATGCACCAATGAATGCAATTAATGGCAGTGCCAATGT
The DNA here is from genome assembly GCA_947462335.1 of Harmothoe impar. Lineage (NCBI taxonomy): Eukaryota > Metazoa > Annelida > Polychaeta > Phyllodocida > Polynoidae > Harmothoe > Harmothoe impar. Next base: position 69,403,822 of record OX381712.1, on the reverse strand, counting down.
GCATCATACGTTGATGATACATGGATATTATTGTGACGTCATGTTGTCCTCCAAGGTTTAAGGTATATAGGTGTGTGTGTGTGTTTGGGAGGGGGGGGGGGATGTTAGGGCTCCAGACGGGTAAATTCGACAAGGCGACAAGCCCTTGTTTTATGCCTTATGGTCAAGGGACAATGGAATGCTGGGGGTTGGCGACAAGTGACAAACCTACCCCTTTAAATCGACAAGGGACAAAACCCACTTCTTAGGATCGACAAGGGACATTGGCATTTCTTAGGATTGACAAGTGACACAGCTACCCCCGTCTAGGGCCCTGATGTTGTAGGCTATACCACGCCATGCAGTAAGATTGTAGGTAAGATGGATAGTGCCTGAGTAAGTGCCTGTGTGTGTGTGTGGGGGGGGGGGTGCTGTAGACAGGTGTATAGGGGGGGTACAGTGGGGGTAGCATGTACTTACCATGTTAGCCGCTGATTACAGGTGTTGTAAGGCAGGTGTGTCCGGCAGGTAGCACGGGGGTGTCAGGCACATGCAGGAGGCAGCATTAAACCTCTAAGCGCAGCATGATGTGGACAGGGCTCCCCCTTTTCCCCATTGTTAAGAGTTTATTTATCACCTTTATATCCCATGATAGACTAAAAATAGGGGCGCGCCGCCTCCCACAACCAAGACAAGGGCGCGCCTTCCCTTTTCAACTCCTTGATCTGCCAATGCATGATATCTAAAGAATTCACATCCAATGGTGTACAATGGTCGTCAATGGCGAGTAACTCGCTGATGGCTGTAGTGATGCATCAGGGCGCGCGTTGATACTGAACAGGAGTGTATCATATGCGTCATGAATGCATCACAGTAAAATTAGTCTGCATTGTGTTGAATGAATAAGAGCAGAGTGCGTTAAAGCCTTGGGTTAAATTAAAGCACTCTGCTGCCGTCACAGGGTTAACATTGGGGGTGCAGGAGGTGAGATATGGGAGTAGGTGAGGGTGTGAGGGGGGGGGGGGTGAGGTCAGTGAGTGTGGGGAGAGATTAGCATGAATCTTGACATGGTGGTGGTCCATCGCTGTATGTGTGTAAGTGTATGTGTGTGTGTGTGTGTGTGTGTGTGTGTGTGTGTGTGTGTGTGTGTGTGTATGTGTGTGCATGTCAGGTGCATGTATGCCCCACACCTGTACACGCACACACGCACACCTTTCTACAAACCACACCTACATTTACACCCTCATTCACACACATTCACACATATTCACACATACCTAATTCACGGTACACAATCCTCACACCACCTGGAACCGTGCAGGAAGGACACCCCCCCCCCCCCCCCCCAACACACCCCTCACATCATATCACCTCCCCCTGCCAAGCCCTTAACCCTTTAAGGACAGCAAGATAGTCTTAATGCCCTCAATTGTCGTCATTGTGGAAGTCTATCAACCCCATATGATAGTCGGCATGATGCATACATGCATTGGGCCTGCATTCATACATGATGCACTATGCTGAGTGAATGATATACAGTCGGCCCTCACTTCCCTTTGAGGTAGCGAGGGTCGGCTGTAGTACATTAAAGCACTCTGCGACCCCTACATGGTTAATACCTTAAACTTGATGTGCGCAGGAGGGAGTTGGACGACTTAAAGCCGCCACCCTGGATGTACTGTACCCAATGCCCCTCCCCCCCCCCACACACACAGCTCCCCCAACATGCTCCTCTGCAGGTGTTCAGGCACATGTAGATTATAATAGGTGAGCAGCCTGGTTTATGCTGTGCACAGTATGCACTGTTAGAAGTTAATGTGACTGTGCAGTAAAACCTACTTAATTTGTACAGTTTGGCTACTGCATTAGTGTACATTAGCAGTATAATATTATTCTACTGTAGTTTTACCGTATATGCTACAGTATTAGTGTATATATGGGCAGTAGGGTCTACTGTCGTTTTACAATATATGCTACTGTATTAGTGTATATGGACAGTAGGATCTACTGTAGTTTTACAATATACACTACTGCATTAGTATGCATGGACAGTAGAATATACTGTTGATATGTAGTATGAAAGGACCTACTAGTATTTTTGGGTTCACTAGTATTTACAGTGTATTCTTTTGACCATATTAATATATATATATATATATATATATATATATATATATATATATATATATATATATATATATATACAATATGCGGAGGTGTACAGTCTAACAGCCCACGTTTTATAAAGCAGTGTATATTATATTGGACGTCCACACTGGGCCTGCCTCTAGTGACATCTACATGTTATGTCACAGTGACAGCAGGAAAAAACAGGTGTTATTGACACCCACATGTGTAACGTCCCATGTATACATGTAGCCCCCTTCACTCCCTGGGTTCACGAGCACTGACACTATTAATATCGTCATGTTACAGCCCCTGTGAGTCTCCATATAGGGCCACTACATGTAATTGCCTCCATTCACTGAGGCATCGTTAGGGTGCATCATGTACGTGTAACACCCATCGTGAAGGCTGGTACATGTATTGGTATTTATCTCACCAGTATCAGCCTAAAGTGGCATTCTCACCGAGCGTTTCCCACTCACAATTCTAGTACTGTTCTAGTCTGCTATGTGGTAAGTGTGAGTGGTGAGAATGCCCCTTTAAAAGGCCCAGCGCCCCTATACATAGGGCTGAGTACCTGTCCCGACTGCACTCTGACTGTTACTGGACGTGCAGTAAGATCTGCGGGTTTAAAGGCTCAGATCTCGGTGCCCCTCCAGCGACAGTCGGAGTGGAGGCGCAACATGTACTCAGTCCTCTTCATAAGGTCGCTGGGGGAAGAAGCCACTTTTCCTACTATTGTAGGAATTC
>OX381712.1:69277122-69400766 GCA_947462335.1 Harmothoe impar | reverse complement strand
GTGTACATTAGCAGTATAATATTATTCTACTACTGCATTAGTGTACATGGACAGTAGAATATACTGTTGATATGTAGTATAAAAGGACCTACTAGTATTTTTGAGTTCACTATTCACAGTGTATTCTTTTGACCATATTAATATATACAATATGCGGAGGTGTACAGCCTAACAGCCCACGTTTTATAAAGCAGTGTGTATTATATTGAACGTCCACACTGGGCCTGCCTCTGGTGACATCTACATGTTATGTCACAGTGACAGCAGGAAAAACAGGTGTTATTGACACCAACATGCGTAACGTCCCATGTATACATGTAGCCCCCCTTCACTCCAAGGGTACACGAGTACTGACACTATATAATATCGTGCTGTTACAGCCCCTGTGAGTCTCCATATACGGCCACTACATGTAATTCCCTCCATTCACTGAGGCATGGTTAGGGTGCATCATGTACATGTAACACCCATCGTGAAGGCTGGTACATGTATTTGTATGTATTTATCTCAACAGTATCAGCTTAAAGTGGCATTTTCACCGAGCGTTTCCCACTCACAATTCTAGTACTGTTCTAGTCTGCTATGTGGTAAGTTTGAGTGGTGAGAATGCCCCTTTAAAAGGCCCAGCGCCCCTATACATAGGGCTGAGTACCTGTCCCGACTGCACTCTGACTGTTACTGGACGTGCAGTAAGATCTGCGGGTTTAAAGGCTCAGATCTCGGTGCCCCTCCAGCGACGGTCGGAGTGGAGGCGCAACATGTACTCAGTCCTATTCATATGGGCGCTGGGGGTAGAAACCACTTTTCCTACTATTGTAGGAATTCCCTTTTTTTCTGAAATTTCCGTTTTACAATATGTTAGTTTTCTACAGAAAATCGACCAAGATTTTAAGATTTCCTACGTTCTGCTGATAACTTAAAGTGACATCTTTGAATTTAAGGTAATGGCCGCGCCCTCAGGACAACCAGCTTGACCCCCATATAGACCACGTGACCATGTAGATATGATGCCGTGAGGAGGCCTGGTTATCTGCCACACCGCTAGTGTTACAGGAGGGTTGTATCACATGGCGGGTAGTAGCCCTTTAACCCTTTAAAGGTGGCATAATGCCTTAATGCACCATGCCCTTCGTCGTCATGATGCATTAATGCAGTCCTGGTGAGTGACTCGCCAGTGCTGCATTCAAGCATCATGCCGATCTTCTGGGGTTCAGACATCCCCGAAGGGTCGGCATGATCCTCGCATCACTAATGCAGCACTGGTAAGTTACTCTCCAGGGCTGCATTCATGCATCAGGACGACCAATGGAATGGTACATTAAAGCCATATGCGGCCCTTAAAAGGTTGGGACATGACCTAACCCCCCTGCCCCCTGCCCCCCCCCCCCTCCTATACACTCACCACGCAACAAGTGCCCGCCCTCCTACACCATAGACTCCAGTACAGACCTGGGTGAGGACGTTATGACGCAGACCCTATGGGGAAGCATCATGCCGCAATGTTAACGCTACTCTGGCGTCATGATGCAGCCCTGGCGAATAACTCGCACCAAGCCAACCCTTCCGACGTCAATGCAGCCACGATGGCGAGTGCCCGGGGCGAGTTACTCGCCAGGGTTGCATTCATAAATCGTTCTGATATATTCAGGCATAGTGCAGACAGAAAGGCAAAGTTCATTAAATCAGCATGCTGCCATTAAATGGTTAACCCTCTCCTCCCATACCACGTCCCTACACGACCCCCTCCCCCCCCCCCAATGTACTAGTGCATATACATGTGCGTCCATTAATACAGCCAGCAGCACACTATTCCACTTAATTTACACACGCCATGGCCAGCATGTGGAACAATCTCAGTGCGAACTTATTATGTTGTGATGGAGGGGGAGAGTGTATACATAGATAGGACAAGGGGGTGCATCGTATGTCATGCTAGATACAGCATTCACTATGCTTAGTAAGTACTAAAAAAATCCCTTATCCCATACCCCCCCCCCCCCCCATCGGATACGGCGTTCCCGTATCACATGGCCTGTGATGTCATCATTTGTTTAGATGTCTATGGCCATTTAAAATACAATTTAACATACTTTTGATAAGAAAAACATGAAGTGTAGACAAAGGCCAATCGCAAGGGTCATTTTGGGTCGAACAACCCAAAAAGACCTTCTAGCCATTGGCCTTTAATTGTCTAAGTATGGCGATATAACACAGGGGATAATGCAATATCACACTTTACAAAATACATGTCCAAATCATTATGTGAATGTGTGACTGCGCATGTCCCCCACGTGACCTTTTACCCGTCACTCACACCACACAGGTGGTGTTATACGTTAATATCGATATGCAACCCTTTAGGGGCCGAATCATACATTAATGCACTCACTATAGTATCTTTAGTCATAAAGCATGAATGCAACCTTGGCGAGTAACTCACCGAGGCTGCATCCATGCATCATGCTGATCCTATTTGCGGTCCATCGATACACTGCCAAGGGGTCGGCATGATGCTTGGATGCATGCAGCCCTGGCGAGTAGACTTGCCAGAGCTGCATTCATGCATCATGACGACAAAGGACATAAAAGCACTATGTGACCCTTAAATGGTTAAGTCGGGTTCGTACAGATATATGGATCATGGGTTCATGTACTCCCCCCCCCCCCCCACTCAACATCCACCCCCCCCCCCCACACACACACTCACCCAGTGTCACAAAAGTCAGTAGAGCACGTAGCATGAAACATGGTATTGCCAATTAGAGTAGAATGTCGACCACTAATTGGGGGTAATAACGCTATTAATTATGATTATGATTAATATGAATGAACCTCTTGCGGTTGTACATTACTAGATTAACACGATGCTAATTTTGATGAATGAACTCATCTGTCAAATTGATTGCTTGCTACCGCTCAGTTCACATATGCAGGTGTGCCCCTCTCCCCGTTCTTCTGTTCGACCTTTTCGAACTCTCTAAAGCCATTCTGTATCCTTCTGTATATACTAGTAATCGCTCTTTAGATCTCTGTCTGTCCCTCTCTGTCCCTCTATGTCTATCTGTCTTTATCTCTTTCTGTCTTTTATCTCTTTGACTTCCATCTTTCCATATTCTATCTCATATTATTGTCGCTCTTTGTAGATCATGTTGCACTTGCAATTGCGTCTTATAAATGAAAAGAAAATCTTAATGACAAAATGACGACCCATGTATACGTATAGGTCCCCCCCGTACACATGACCTTCCACACAGCCATGTATACATATATGTGAGTGTGTGTGTGTGGGGGGGGGGGGGCAGGGGCTACATGTTATCGTCTAAGAGGCCTGTGACGTGTTAGGGTAAGGAGTGGTAGGGGAGGCATGTTTGAGTTTTAGATAATACCTGGCAGTAATCTGGACTTGTACTTGGTTAACCTGACTAATCGTCCTCCTGATGGACTTAGCCATCTAAGGGCCGCCTACTGCTTTAATGTGCTACGTATGACCTTTGTCGTCATGATGCATGAATGCAACCTTGGACAGTAACTCACCAGGGCTGCATTCACGCATCATGTCAGTCCTGATAGACTCCGCAAGGCTTGCATGAATGCATCATGACGGCAGAGGGCATGGTGCATTAAAGCCCTATGCGGGCCTTAAAGGGTTGTGTTAGCTGGACTAATCGTGCTGTGATGGGCTTAAGCAGGTTGTCAGCGCACCGTGTGGTGTACCTGGGGCAATACTGAGGGCACCTCCAGGGGCTACAAGCACCAGGGGGGGGGGGTGCACTCACTCGGTATTTGATTTTCATGATGGATACGACGATCACTATGCTTAAGCACAGGAACTCCCATATTCCACGCCCCCTCCCCCATGGAATACGGTTTTCCCATATCACATGGCCTGCTGTGAGGTTATCATTTGTTTAAATGGCCATATAAATGCGATTTGACATATCTTGAAAACAACATGAAATAAAGGCAAAGGCCTTTGTCTATATATAAGTTATACCAAGTGAAAAGGTAGGTTTTGGGCCCATTTTGGTATAGCTAATTTGGCTGATTTTCAATTAATCTTATTTCTATTTCTCAATGATACAGGTAGTCCAATGTTGCTGTTAAATCGATATCAAACATAAAATGGTCTCTCGATTAGAGTATGGATTCAGGTGATTTGCCCTCCTTATAAAGGCCCCAAACTTAATGTGATGTTCACCAATGCCCCCCCCCCTGGGTGTGAGTGTACATGTACATATATATATGTATACTAGTAGTGCCTGGACATACAGGAGGTCAGGCACGTGCAGTACACAGACTGCCAGTGGTGCCTCAACCTAAGTAAATGTTCAATAAGGACGTCCAACCTGCCCCATAGAGGACTAACATGAGGGTACATGTACTCAACATAGCTTGAGCCTACTGCTTCTTGGACTGCTTCTGGGACATATCTCACCATAGTTCACACAGTACACACTATGGGATTAAAGATAATCCACCACAGGGGCAGGGACTGGGTCAGTCCAGTTTGTCAACTATATAGCCGCACAGGAACCCTGGGACGGGAGTCCTGCAGCCAAATATTAGTGCACATGTAAGGGGCCTTATAATAACTCTTGGATCTTACTTGGCATTTACATTTTACATATGTTACCTCACCATCATTTATAAAGTGCAGGAGGTTCAGTTTCTAAGGCAATCTCGAGAACGGGGGAGGGCCACATTCTCAGCTATTTGGCCCTCATGGACCCTAAAATGGGTGCCCTCAGTACAAGTCTATAATATAGGGACACTATATGAAGCGACAGCCCAAACTGTTTGGGGGTAGTTTGAGATGGGCCCTAGTGTGACTGGAGACTGGTGGGAGACTGGGAGACAAGTCAGACTCAGGTTGTTGCTGTGTTTACACATCCTTATGTAGGCCTCTGGTCCAAGTCATGTCCCCTGGTATATAGTGTACTGGGGGGGGGGGGGCAGGGGTGAGTAGTGGGGGGTAGGGGAGGGGAAGGGGGGTAGGGGGTTAGTTGGGTGGGGAGGGGTGACATGTGAACATGTCAGGGGGACATGTGTGAGTAGACAGGTCCTCATCTAAACCTGCACTCACTACTACCCCCCCCCCCCTACACACACACTCACACTCACACACAACTCACTACTACCCCCCCCCGCCCCCCCCCCCACACACACACACACTCACACACAACACCCCCGGCCCAACATCTCAATCCCACCACCCTGCCCCTCCAGTACATGTATATCAGTATATTCTATATGCACACCTAGGAGTCAACTTGTGGGGACAAACTGAACCAGGGTAAGGTAGTGTGTACTAGTATGTGAGGGGGTGGGGGTATTTTCTTGATAAAGACTTGATGACATGGCAGGACAAGGACTTGTCTATTACAGATAGTTGTCCTCATTCTATGGTTCTAGAGCTGTCTATTACAGAAAGCTGTCCTTTTCCTATGGTTCTAGAACTCTAGAACCGAAATATGAACTCCTTGTGTACCAACTCTGACCAAACAAGTCTTACATGTATACATAATGAATGGCAATGTTTTACTTTGGACAACCACAAACATGGCGTCAAGTCTATGAACTCATGTTAACCCTTCAGAACAGTGTTTGAATGCATCATGCCCTTTATCACCATGAAGCACTAGCATGACAGCAGCACTGGTGAGTAACTCACCAGTGCTGCTTTGATGAACTTTATCTGATTATCATACACTATTAAAGTACTGTAAATACCAAGAAACCAAGAATAGTTTCCTTTATAATCTAAATCAACAGTGGATTATACTGTCCATGTACACTAGTACTGTAGTATATACTGTATAACTACACTGTAAAAACAGTGTTTAGATGATTAATGCACATGTTTAGCGGCTAAACACTTTTCTAAACACTATCTTGTCCCACATTTTGAGACACCTTTTTCCATCTAAACATGTTTCATTTCTAAACATGTTTAGATAGAACGTGTTTAGTGTGCCAAGTGTTTAGATCTACTAGGTGTTTACAATTATAGAGTTTAGACCAAGGAAGGGTTTAGATATATAATGTGTAGATCTGTAGAGTGTTTACATTTGTAGTGTTTAGAATTATTAGGCATTTACATAAATAGCATTTAGATATAGTAAGTGTTTAGTTACATGGTGTTTAGGTAGGTTGATCGTAATTTGCATATTAGAATATATTATCAGTCCAATCTACCATCTTATATTCAGATAGATATTGTTTTATAACACTTTTGTAGAGTGTCATCGCATATGTTACATAGCATCCATACTAAGTAACTGGGAAATGTGTACAACAGAATGGTGGAGAGAATATTGCTATATATTTTTTTACATCCCACAGAACAGGTGTCCCTAGTGATTATAGCCTTTCTGCACATAGTCTAAACCCCAAATCATAAAATTACTCTCTCGGTAATAATAGTCAGATGTTCCCATATTTAAATCACTCAAATGATGTTATTATTTGTTTGATTTTGTATGTTTATTCAAGGATCAGCTTATAAATGGGTGGGGAAAGTCCATCCAATGACTTAACTGCCACCTGGTGGGATAAAATTGTGTTTAATATCTAAACACTTAAACATGTTTAGGTGTTTAGATGTTTAGATTAAATGTGTTTAAGTCTAACCTGATAAAGTGTTGAGCATGCTTACAATGTATTTGTTAAGTGTTTAAACAACCATACCAACCATGACAAACAGACACATCATCAGCCACATTTTCTTGTAGGCAGGGGATTACACTCCATTCATTATCACTTTTCTGGTTATAACTATGTTTGTAATTGGAGTACTTATATCATTTCTGCAGATTTTCTAAACTATAGAGAAATACATGTACTTTGAAAAAGCCAAACTTATGTTTGGACCATAAATATTACAATTAGATTTTCATTCCAATAGGCTATAAGAAACTGCTAAGCTAATTGGAATAATGATGGCAATATTATTGCAATACTAGAGAAAAAGTGTTTCATGCACGATTTGGTATCTAAACACCTCATTGTTTAAATGCTGAACAGGTGGTAGATGTATGTTTACAGCCTAAACACAAAGAAAACATATGTTTAAATAGTAAACACCCATCTGCATAAGTGTTTACTTTCTAAATGTTTAAACACATGCATGTCTTCAGTGTTTAGGCATTTAGAAATGATGTGTTTAACATACAAAATGTCTGTTTAGATTTCTTCAGTGTGTACAGATTAAACATGTTTAGCTTTTTTGGTGTTTAAAGTTAAACACAGTTTTTACAGTGTACAGATTCGTCTGCCTGTGTACACTGATATTGTAGCATTATATACTGTTAAGCTACAGTAGATGATCCTGTTCAGCTACAATAACTTCTTACAGTGCACCATACACTACAGCCTCAAGGAGGGCCCGTACTTCAGTGTCTAACTGTAGCTATAGACTACCTGCACCTCAACATCTTACACATCACCCACATTCCACCCACAGAAGACTGCCAGACCAGCCATAAGTCCACCAACCTTATCACTTCAACACCAGTCTTTGCGAAATCTTTTTCATCCCACAGGACATTTCGGTCCGGCAAATTTTCAATGTTGAAGGACCAGCTACATTTTTTGAGGACCGGGTAGATGATTTCTGCATTTTAAGTATAGAAGAGTTTTGTCCATTAAAAATACATTTTAATTGGATAGATATATAATTTTACACAATATTTGATATACATATTTCAGCTTTAGAAGCCCAAATGAATTCTTTCAGTTCAGAAAAGCCCAAAATGTGACGGGACATTCGGTCCTACTACACCTGTGAATCCGCTGGACCAGTGGTATTTTACAAGGACATTGGCACTGTCCTGCATGTTTTCGCAAGGACTGCAACCTACTTACTAGTAACTGCATACACTTCCTCGGATTTAGAAAATGCAAGGAAAATGTTTGAGGAAGCAAATTAAGTGGGGTTCTATATGAATCAATATAATTATAATTGAACGTGGAAGGACAGTTGCAATCAGGGCTTCTGTCTGAAGTGAAGGGTACAAAGTAGTGACTGTTTGAGGTAGCGAGATCAGAGTGGTTGTATCATGTACACCTACTTATGTTGCTTCCAAGTTGAAGCACTTTAAAGTGAGAGACCATCAATGAATATCAAGGTAGCCCTTCAGACACCAAAGTGGTGTGGTTTGTTTATAATGTGTTTTATAACATGGTGCGGACCCCGGCCGTGGACATTCTGCGCATGCCCACAACATTCTCTGGGCATTTGGGAAAGCTGTGTATGTGTTACTCTCATTCCCAAATCTTTCCGAAGGAAGGCTCTGGTGACAGCCAGTAGGACCTTGAACTGGGTTTGGGCAATCCCCGCTGGTAGCTTGGAACCGGTGGACAGGAACCAGAATGTATGATGGTAGTTTTACCTGTATTTTCCATCATACTTTCTGGTTCCATTTCTGGTTCCTGTTCGCTGGTTCCAAGCTAACTACAGGGACTGCCTAATCCCAGCAAAATACAAGTTCAAGGTCATACTGGCTATCACCATAGCCTTCCTTCGGAAGGATTTGGGAACGAGAGTATGTATGTGTTTGCCTTCACACCACGGGTCCTGCCCCCTAACCCTGTCAGGATGGCATCATGCCTCAGGACTTCATGATGCACTCCCAGTGCTGGTGAGTGACGCTGCATTGGTGCATCATGCCGACCCTTCAGGAGTGTATCAACCATGTATTCACTGTAAATAGTGACACCAAAAGTACGCCCTTTTATATTGTCAACCAAAGCAGTATATATATTCTACTGCCCATGTGCACTAATACCGTAATATATACTATAAAACTACAAAACATTCTACTCACCAAGTCTACCGTCCAGCTACATTAATTTCTAACAGTGTAGGGTCGGCATGATGCATGAATGCAGCTCTGACAAGTATACTCCCCAGGGCTGCATTCAAGCATCATTCCCACCAATGGGTAAACCACATTAAAACACTCTGCTGCCCTTACAGGGTTACCTTAAGTAGTTCCCCCAATAGTCCAGGAATGCCCCTAGCGTATCTCCTGCTGGAGGACGGGAGGAATGTTAAGACGATGGCCACACACCCAGGCCCTACCAGCACTACACTGATAGTCTTTGGCTCCCTATACGACCAATCTATCAGTCACTACAGTGCTTGTAAAGTAATATCTATTCTGGAGATAGCAGGCTTGGCTCCTGTATAAGAGTGTAGATAACAACTGCCGCCCTACCGCCCTCTTATCAGAGGTTGGGAAATGTGACCGCCCTACTTCTCAGAGGCTGGGAGATTTGACCGCCCTACATTTCAGAGGTTGGGAGATTTGACCACCCCATTTGTCATAGTTTGGGAGATTCAATGAGTTAGATGTTTAGATGTTCCTCAATCTTGTACAAATTTCATTCATCCCTTTCAGCAAGAAACCTTGCTCAATTTAATGATATGATTTTAACCGCCCTACTTATCAGGGCTTGACGACATCTGACCGCCGCCCTTTTTAGGATCTAATGGAAATTCACCGCCACTGCATTTCAGAGTTGTGGGCACCGCAGTGGTTATCCAATACATGGTAGAGTGACCCCCCCCCCCCCCAGGTGTGTACCCTTTAGTGCTGTATCCACCTGAGGAGGCTGGAGCTCATGCCCGGTCCCTGCACTCTCCACGCTGCATGTATTCAACCTGCGTTCCCTCTTCTCAGAAACACCCCCATTTCCACGGATTTTTGAACAGAAAAGGACCCCTTTTTGTGGAAAAACACTGACTTTTTCAGGCAAAAAGAACAACCTTTTTTGACAAGACGCTGACATTTTTTTCAGTGCCTTCCTTTTTCATGATTAAAAGAGGCAAATGATTAAGTGATGTATCACATCCAAACATCACAAATCCTATGAGTTTATGTAAATTCATGATACGTTGTAAATATATTGATATATGTATGTGCAATTCATTTTGTTTCAAGGATTGAAGCTTCAAAAACACCCCCTTTTTCTAAAATCCACGGATTTATCTTAGAAAAAATAACCCTTTTTCTCAAAATCAGGGACATTGGGAAAATTTGAAAAAAGACCCCTTTCCCACGTTCTTGGGAACGCAGGTTGTGTACATGTATCATGGAGAGTGCAGGGACTGGGAGCTCATGGAATTCCTCAGAACCTCCGCCGCAGGAGGAGAATGCTGCAGGCGGCTGCACGGTAGTGGATGCTGCGACCTCCGAGGAATTTTATCTGAGGATTGTTGGGATTTCTTCTATACATAGAGGGGCATTGGTTCTATATATACATACACATCTATGGGGGTCAGGTATAAACAGAATAGACACATAGTATGACGACCAACTTATAGATATATTTTATTTCTCTCACTGGTAATTTGTACTATAGTGTCGGGGATTGGATGGAGCCCCTTTCAGTGGTGGGTATGAACCCCCCCCCCCCATGTTACCCACAACCCAGTGGGCACAGAACATTGAATCAACATTGATAAATGGTTGTCAACATTGACTCAATGTTGAATCAACATTGATTCAATGTTGAACTGAATTTTGTGCCCACTGGGAAGGTTACTTTTTGAATATTATCATTGTCGCCTTATTATGAGTTTGATACTCTCCCAAATGAGCGTTGGTGTGTAGGCCAGCCGGTGAGAAGACGAGCCGGCCGTGCGTTGCATGCGTGCATAATGTAACAAATGAAAACCATTTTCCGAAAACATTTATCATTCTTAGAAAATACTTGAGGCATCGTCTTGTGAACCCAGAACGGTGCCAGCGGTTAGAGCAGTTCTCTGCGTGTTGTTGAACATGTTGGGCCGCAGATGGGCCCACTCCCCCCTACACTAGTACCTGGCCATGGCAGGGCTGCACCCACGGTATGCACACTGAAAAAGTAAACTCGTCTCCAGACTCGTCGAAGTGACTGTCATAAAATAAACGAGTCAAAAGTTGTCTAACCTATCAGGTTACCATCCCACTAATAGAATCTGGAGCTGGCAAATGTCGGGTTTTGGACTGGCACATATCAAGTGGGTCTTCTATCGCCAGCTAGAAGACCCGCTTCCTTGTCACTTAGACAAGTTTTTGACTCGTTTATTTTATGACCGTCACTTTGAAGAGTCTGGAGACGAGTTTATTTTTTGAGTGCAGTCCTGGCAGCAGACTGGGGCCAAGAAAGACACAAGTCACCACCATAGGAACCTACGTTATAACGGTCCTGAACCCCCTGTACAAGGGGTGGGGCCTACACTGAAAAACTTTGGACAGCTCTGGAGTCCATAAGGTCGTCTTACAGGACGACCCTAGGGTCTTCTAAGTGAACAGCATAGAATCAACTAGCTTCAACTCGTCAAATTGACAACCTGCCAGGTTACCATCCCACAAGACGACCCTAGACTTGTCAAGGTTGTCAAACTAAGATAGTTGATGCAGGCCTAGATTAGCCACAGCTGGGGCTCATCATTGCATAATGGTGGTAGGTCTAGGATTTCAAATGTCTGAGTTTGGTCTGGTTCCAGATGACAAGATTATTTTATCAATTTGTTTAAATACATAACCACATATAGAAGTGATATTTAATACATTAGTGCCACCAAGGGTTCACATAATGTATCACCAAGTCTTTACTGAGGATAGGCTGCTCATCAGCAATGGACTACAGGCATATGTGTGGATCATACCAGTAAAAGGGACATATCCCTACTTCTGCCCTGGTGAATGACAGAAAAGAGGTGTGTTCACTCTAAACCTATCATCTCTTTCCTTAATGCTGCCAAAACCATGCATTCTTTAGATTATTTCATGTTTTTACCAGATACTTCACAGAATCCTCCATATTAACATATAGGTATGTTAATACTCAGTATTATATTAAGATAGGAATTTATCAATTTATTCCCTAGAGTACACATTAATGCTAGACATTGGCCACCTGCAGGGGAAATGGTGAGTAACTTCTAGACAAGTTTAGGGCTGGCATGTACCAGGTGGAGCTAGTTGGGTCTTCTTACTGAAGAGTTTTGCTTGCCAGCCCCTTTCCTTGTCAAATTGACAAGGCAGTGCCAGGTTTGCCGACGCTAGATTTTTTCTGTGTAGGGTGGGGCAGGAGTACACTGAAAAACTTTGGACAGCTCTGGAGTCCATAAGGTCGTCTTACAGGACGACCCTAGGGTCTTCTAAGTGAACAGCATAGAATCAACTAGCTTCAACTCGTCAAATTGACAACCTGCCAGGTTACCATCCCACAAGACGACCCTAGACTTGTCAAGGTTGTCAAACTAAGATAGTTGATGCAGGCCTAGATTAGCCACAGCTGGGGCTCATCATTGCATAATGGTGGTAGGTCTAGGATTTCAAATGTCTGAGTTTGGTCTGGTTCCAGATGACAAGATTATTTTATCAATTTGTTTAAATACATAACCACATATAGAAGTGATATTTAATACATTAGTGCCACCAAGGGTTCACATAATGTATCACCAAGTCTTTACTGAGGATAGGCTGCTCATCAGCAATGGACTACAGGCATATGTGTGGATCATACCAGTAAAAGGGACATATCCCTACTTCTGCCCTGGTGAATGACAGAAAAGAGGTGTGTTCACTCTAAACCTATCATCTCTTTCCTTAATGCTGCCAAAACCATGCATTCTTTAGATTATTTCATGTTTTTACCAGATACTTCACAGAATCCTCCATATTAACATATAGGTATGTTAATACTCAGTATTATATTAAGATAGGAATTTATCAATTTATTCCCTAGAGTACACATTAATGCTAGACATTGGCCACCTGCAGGGGAAATGGTGAGTAACTTCTAGACAAGTTTAGGGCTGGCATGTACCAGGTGGAGCTAGTTGGGTCTTCTTACTGAAGAGTTTTGCTTGCCAGCCCCTTTCCTTGTCAAATTGACAAGGCAGTGCCAGGTTTGCCGACGCTAGATTTTTTCTGTGTAGCATGGGTCACACGGGGCAGAGGGGATGGGTCCTTGCAATCTAACAGTACACGTGTGTTGAATGCTATTAGGATCAATGTCTTGAAACAAGCCAGATGCCCCTCCCCTTCTTCTTCTTTAAACCCCCTCCCTCCCTCACCCTCCCATATTCCTCCCCACTCCCCCCCCCCTCTCCCCTCCTGGCTCTTCTCCTCCCTTCCCCTGGCGCCTCCTTCCCTCTCCTGCTCTCGCCCCTCCCCTCGCCCCCTCTCCCCTTCCTCCCTCCCCCTCATTCCCTCTCCTGCTCCCTCCCCCTCCCCTCGTTTCCCTCTCCTCTATGTGTCCCCTTGCCCCCCTCCTCGCTCCCCCACTCGTAGAGGCTTCACCCATCCCTTCCGATCTATTCCCCTCGCACCCTCCCCCTCTCCCCTCCCCCTCCCCCCCCCTACAAGTTGTACCCCTCCCCCTCCCCCTTGGTTGTGCACCGCGGTGCCCTCGGCTCCTTGCTAGGTTCCGTTGGCCGTCAGAGCGCTTTGCACTGAGATAGGGCCCCGCGGCAAACTTCGCCAATCGTAATACAATTGTCAGTGGCCGCGGGTCGGGGCCGGGACTGGTTGGCAGGTTATGTCGGGCAGGGGCTACCCGGTGCGGCGGCAGCATGTCGCCAACATTTTTGCTGGTCAGTCCGTGCATGCTCATGTGTTTTTCCGCTCCTAACCCTTTAAGGATGGCTTGTCATCAAAAGATGGGTACATTTGTCGTCGTGATGCACCAATGCAGCCCCAGCGAATAACTCGCATTGGTGCATCATGCCCACCCTGCGGGAGTGTCTCAACCATAGGGTCGGCATGACGCTTGAATGTGGCCTTGGCGACTCGCCAGGGCTGCATTCATGCATCATGATGATCAAGGGGATGATGCACAAAGGCATTATGATTACATCGTTCTTAAAGGGTTAAGGGGTGGCATATAGTGTTTTAAAGTTCAAGTTTGATATTTCTATTGCAGCCGTCAAACGCCTGGTTTTACCAGAGCAATACCGGGTCGGCAAATCACTAGAAAACAGTAACTGTGTTAATTTTATAATTAATCGTGCAAGCATATTCATTGCACTCTGGTCGACGTGATGCATGACTGCAACCAGGGCTGCATTCATGTATCATGCCGATTCCCTCGGGCTGATGCACTCACAGAGTGTATCATTAAGACACCTTATTAACCCTTTGATGCAGTCGGCATAATGCATGAATGAGTAACTCGCCAGTGCTGCATTCAAGCATCATGACGACCCTACGGGGTTCAGGCACTCCCGAAAGGTCAGCATGATGCACCAATGCAGCTCTTGCAAGTTACTCGCAGGGGCTGCATTGGTGCATCATGACGACATATGTCATCTTTTAGTGACACCCTTCCTTAAAGGGTTAATACATGATGCTGCCCTTACAGGGTTACATCCTTACACCATAGGGCCGTGGTCTGGACCCGGTCACGTGATGCTGCACCGTATGCACCCAATGCTGTACACACAGCACGCAGTGGGACTCGGGGCCAATCTCTACCACATGCAACAGGAGGCCTTATATAGACTGGGGCATGGAGGGAAACTACAGTTTACTGGAACTCTCCCTTTGGGGTTGATAAGAAAACTCCTGGTGCAGAGCCGATTTTTTTCTTTATTGATTTTTTTTTTTGGGGGGGGGGGGGGGTTGAGCACAGTGCATGGCCCGTTGAGTTTTTGTTTAGCAACTGTGTACCGTTTAAGAGTACGGAGTGCCCTTTTCTTGTCATTTTCACTATGTCAGACAGGGCTGCATTCATGTATCATGGCGGTCCTTTGCGACTGGCCGGCATGATGCATTCATACAACATTCTCATGTATTAAGACGATAAACGGCAACGGGAATTAAAGCGCTGTGCCGTTATTAAAAAGGTTTACACAAAGTTCAGGCGCGGAGAAGACTTGAGGAGTGGTGTACTACAAGTATGGTGCTCGGCGTGTACGGAGAGTGGCATTGATAACGTCAATATTATCTTACCAGGGACCGGAGGGCGTTTTGACACAGCCTGTGCCCACTTGTCTTAGATTAGGGGGACCTTCATTATCAGTCCTTGATAGGCCACCATCTCTTATCGTAAGTAGTACTACATATACTACTTTTATTTCTTCAATATCTTTTTTTTTTGGGTGTGACACATATTGGTTGGAGTTTATTAACCATTTAAGCAACGCATATTGTTTTTATACCTGGTTGGTTTAATGTTTTATAGCCCTTTATTGCTACGAGGCAAGTAACTCGCCAGGGCTGCATTCATGCTCAGCCTACTGTTGGATTCATTCGTGCACTGGTGCGTTACTCGCCAGCAAGCTGCGTCAGTGCCTTGGGCACACCATGGCCTTTAGGAGAATCATGCTGTCTGCAAAGGGTTTACTTTTAAAAGACCAACGGTCAAACTGAATCCAGACCTCCATTGTACCTATATATTCTTACGTCGCCATTTATTCTACCCCCTCAGGCGTCTACAGCACGTTAAATATGGTATATAAGCTAATAGACTTCCCAAACCTTGTCTTCAAAATGGATATAATTTTAATGTCAAGGGTTTTGTTATTATTTTAGCTGATATGCAGGGCTCAATGCTAAATATATTTGTCTATAAATGCATGATTTGAGATAGAAAACAACGTTGCTTATTCGCCTAACTGACTCACAGTGTCCCCCTATGTGAGCATACTGCGAACTAAGCTAATAGGGAAAGCACTGAGCCATGCAGTATAAACGCAAAATAGGGAGTTTCAGTGTCGACCTACAGCAAAAATGATAGCACTACATGTATGTGTTAATCGTATGGACCTAGACTTTGCCAATTCTTTTAAAATTTAGGGAGTATCTATAGGATAGGGTATGCAATAGTAATATGGCATGATTAAGAAGTCATCAAATTTTAGCTGACACACCATCTTTAATATATGCCCAGATCCAGGGACGAGTTTCCTCCTGTGGCTTGCAGCTGGTTATATTTAACACGTTGCTGGTAGTTATCGGGGGTTATGTCTGTATTAATTACCCTGTACCAGACACCTCACCAACCCTGACACCACGTGACCTTTCTACATGACCCTGTCACAGGGGATTAGGCCGCCAACATCCACTAAAATAGGTGTTTCAGAAAAGGAAATGTGTGTTTCAGTGTATAAGTGTGGTAGGCTGGATGGTGACTCTTGATCCAACCCATGCAGCTTTCGGTATAAGTCAAAATATGCCAGCCAGGACAAATAAAAAGTTGTGAGAAAATCTAGGGAGGGGGGCAAGTGTGAAAGGCGCAAGCGGTGTTGGAGCCCAACTAGAGGCTTGTAATGTGAGGCAAGGTTACACCTTTATTATTCCCCTGAGGCCCTGAGGATAGGTTAAGAAACATTTGCTGTAGACTTATGATATTATCAAGTACCTATATACCCATGGATATAACTTTCGTGGCTGCTTGGAAGTGATATTACTGGTAGATCGTTTGAGAAGTTGGGTCAGCAGTTTTCAGGGGTTTCTAAAGTTCAATAAAGGGCACCTTGGCTGCCACAGCATGTTCCGCCCTACTCTCGTTCCCAAGTCCTTCCAAAGGAAGGCTCTGGTAACAGCCAAATGACCTTGAACTTGGGATTTTGCTGGGTCTGGGCAACCCCTGCTGGTAGGCTGGAACCAGCGAACAGGAACAGGAAATGGAACCAGAATGTATGATGGTAGTTTTAGGTAGATTTACCATCAGCCTTTCTGGTTCCATTTCCTGTTCCTGTTCGCTGGTTCCAGCCTACCAGCAGGGGTTGCCCAGACCCAGCAAAATCCCAACATTTGGCAGTTACGGAAGGATTTGGGAACGAGAGTAGTTCCGCCCCACCACCTCCCTACCCCACCACACCTTATTCCGATCCCCTCAATCAGCCCCACTTGGCATCAGGACCCCAGGATCCTAACCCAATGTGATCCCTGCCCATCTAAACGGTAGCCATGAGGGTATGGGTAGGGCGCAGAAATTCTGATATTTCTTTTCATTACATATTTAATGGAAGTATGCTATAACAAGGTACCCGCAAGGGCGATTTAACTTTGTTTTTACCTGCTTACTCTTTATGAATGAAATGATCATTTTTTAAGATGGTTAGGCCTACTTATAAGCGTTGTGACCCTATTATTTCCCCAAAGGGCCCCAACAAATATAAGCGTTTGGGAACCTATTTTTTTCCAAAAGGCCCCAAAAACGTTAGCATTAGGACCAACAGTTTGTTTACACCTACCAGTGTGTTTGTGTGTGTGTGTGGGGGGGGGGGGGGGGGGGGGGTGTAGGAGGACCCTGGCCCCTGGACAGCAGGACTCATGCACCGTCCAGGCCCCTCGGCCACATCCCCCCCCCCCCCTCCCAAGTGTCGCCCACTGGTTCCAGCTGTTCCTCCAACACCTATCAACACACCCTTCCCGAGGTTTAATAACCCTTTAGGGTGGCATGCTGCTTAAATGCCTTTTGGTCGATGTGAGTGCAGCCCTGCAAGGCGAGTAACTCGCCAGGGCTGCAGTCAAGCATCATGCCGACCCTATGGTGTACCCTATGAGGCATGAATGCAGTTCTTGCATGGTATCTCACCGGTGCTTCTCCGGTGCATCATCCCAATAAAATGAATGCATCATGCTGCCCTTGCAGGGCTACACCAGGCTGATACCGCCTCTAGCAGGGCTGATACATGTACAAGTCCTCACACCTCCAGGGCGGGTTCTCCGCCATTAAGGCCGTGATAAGTGCTGTATTATCGCCCATTAGCGGCTTAACGATGGGCGGCAGGGGCGGGGATGGGGCTTGTATGTGTTACATGGGGCTCGTTAGGGCACCCAGGGGTGGGGTGTGGTGTTTACTGTAAACTTTAAGTACTGCTGATGGACTGCGGAAAGAAACTTGACAAGTTTCTTTTTTCAATACGCATTACAGTTTCCAATCATACTCATTGGTCATGCAGGAGTTGACTTGATTATTAATCTTTATTCATAAAATAAATCTTTATTTATAAAAATAAATTTCTATTAGTCTAAAGGTTCACACAGCTGTATGGCTTTCTCTATTCTTTCACAGGACATTAAACCCCAGATCTCAGCGAACCCCCTCTTCCCAAGTTCCTTCCCCTACCAGATTCCCACAGTGTTGGGGCTACTGCCTGAGGTGCTATCCTCAGGCCTGCTACTACTGCCGCCTGCTCGCCCCTCCTTGCCTTGTCCACATATTTACCCCATTATCTGAGCTATGCTGGCTATGTGTTGACGTGGGGTGCACGCCTCTTCCACCTCACTGACCGGTGCTACACCCCCGGCAAGGGTTAACCCTTTAAGGACACGTGTCGCTAAAAGATTACATTGGTCGTCATGATGCTCCAATGCAGCCCCGGCGAGTAACTCGCCGGTGCTGCATTGGTGCATCATGCCGACCCTTCGGGAGTGTCTCAAACTCATAGGGTCGGCATGATGCTTGAATGCAGCTCTGGCGAGTTACTCACCAGGACTGCGTTCATGCATTATGACGACCGAGGCATGATGCATTAAGGCATGATGCCGTCCTTAAAGGATTACCGGGGCATGATGCCTCATGAGCATTTGTCTTGATGATGCAGCACTATAGGGGTCAGGCATATTGTCCTATGGGCGCGGCCATTGCTTGACCTAGTACTAGCAAGGCTAGTGCCGATAACAGTTGCTACATGGGTACCAGGTGCAGCATTAGAATTCCGCAGTGAATGGAGAGGATTACTTAGTATTTGATTTGTCTAAAATGTCTTCGGCTCTTGAGTGGCCTACAGTGAGCAACTCACTAGCACTACATTGGTGCATCATGCCGATCATTAGGGAGAATATCATTTCCAGCATGATGTATGTTTGCAAACTGGGTGAGCTACTCCCCAGGGGTTGTAATTCATTACAGTACTATCTGGGCATGATACTGGTGTACTTTATTCCTTCACCCTGCGGTCCGTAAATGGTTAATGCAGGGGTAGAATAGAGGACAGTGGGCGAGGCTTTGGTTTGTTTCCTCTTGACAGGGTGGTGACATTCTGTGTACACCCCGTCCTTACCCCCCCCCCCCCGCCCTAAAACACCCCCACCTCCGCTCCCCCCCCTCCCTCCTCTATCCCACCACATCTCTAACCCTCTGTACCCCACACTATTACAGCGGGAACGACTTGGGATCTACTCTCGTTCCCAAATCCTTCCGAAGGAAGGCTCTGGTAACAGCCAAATGACCTTGAACTTGGGATTTTGCTGGGTCTGGGCAACCCCTGCTGGTAGCCTGGAACCAGAGGGTATATTATGTGACAACTGGTGCCCATTGTTATAGCCGTTATCAGTGCTTATTTCGCCAGTACCAGATCAAGCAATGGCCGCCCGCGTAAGGTGTCCCGCTACCTGGGAATAAGTTGTCTATTCACTCCCCCCTCCTCCCAATACAACCCTGAGAAGCACTGAAAGGAGTCCTGGACCCAAGAAGACCTAGTATTCAGTGGCGTAGGAAAAGGGGGGGGCAGCCCCCCCCCCCCCGATTACAGAGGAGGGGGGCCTGAATATGTTTGGGCCCCCCCAAAATTTGTCGAGACCCTATAATATAATACACACATTTCCCAAATTGTACCTCTCCCATGTAAGAAAAAGTTGGGGGCAGAGTTTCTTGGGGCCCAATCAGAACTAAAGGGGCCTCAAAACTACCTTTTTACGTGATTCAAATACAAGCATGTATAGACACCATCATTCTTAAGATCCGATGTTTAAAGCTGGTTGGGGTGGGCTCCCCCTGCCCCCCCCCCCCCCCCGCCCCAAATGGAGATTTGCTTCCTACGCCTCTGAGTATACATATTACATATTGTCCCCCTCCTCTGCACCCTAACCGTCCTATTGTTAACCCCCCCCCCCCCCCCCCCCCACACACACACCGTGGTAACGGGTCTGTAGGTCTGTATGCAGCCGGCCGCACCTTGTACCTTTTTGGCGCTGGTCCCGGTCGGCGGGTGCCTACCGGGGGGAGGTGGCAGGTTTGGCAGCGCCCGGAGGAGTTTGGCGCAGGGCCCAGTGTTGGCATGACTCCTCCAGCAGGTCCAAAACCGACACGTGTCTCCTCTACCCAGGATGCACAGCGGCAGTCGGCTTGTATCAACCAATTACACGCTAATTGCCTCACTTTGACCCCTGGTGTGCCCCCCCCCCCCTACACCCCCCCTACACCCCCCCCCCCCCCCCCGCACTGCCTATATGCTGCTACATGTATGTATGTATATATAGCACTGTTATTTAGAGAGACTATTAGAGAGACCAGAAACTGTGACTCTTTCTGGAGTTGTTTACATTGGGATCCAGCATCAGGAGCTAGAGCAACAAGTCTTAGAGTGCACGCTTTGTGGGGAGGCTTTAACCCTTCATCTCATGCTACTCGCCATGCCATTAAATAGCATTAAAACACTGTACTGTCATTAAAGGGTTAAAGGTCATTAAAACACTGTACTGTAAGGGTTAAAGAGTACTAAAACACTATGATACAATTTGAAGGGTTATAGGGCAATAAAATATTGTGTCGTCATTCAAGGGTTATACGCCTTTAACTCATAATGCCATGGTTTTAATGCCCTATAAATAAGACATTAAAACACTGTGCTGCCCTTAAAGTGCTAAGTGAACTATCTGATGAAAGGCTGGGATGAAAGGTGGAAAGATACCAGAAGTTGGAAGGACGTGTGGTGCCCCCTCCCCCCCACCCCTCCCTGGGCGTTGTCCACAGGCACGGGTAAGAATCACCACACTGGTAGACCACAGGAAACTAAAGAAGCCATTTCCTCACTCTAAACAAAACACAGGGATTTCATTCAGTGCATGGTGGACACTACTCTCGTTCCCAAATCCTTCCGAAGGAAGGCTCTGGTAACTGCCAAATGTTGGGATTTTGCTAGGTCTGGGCAACCCCTGCTGGTAGCTTGGAACCAGCGAACAGGAACAGGAAATTGAACCAGAAATGCTGATGGTAAATCTATCTAAAACTACCATCATATATTCTGGTTCTATTTCCTGTTCCTGTTCGCTAGTTCCAGCCTACCAGCAGGGGTTGCCCAGACCCAGCAAAATCCAAAGTTCAAGGTCATTTGGCTGTTACCAGAGCCTTCCTTCGGAAGGATTTGGGAACGAGAGTAGGTGGACACCAGCTATAGATATGGTACATTCAGCTTACCACGTCGCTCTACTATACAGACAAGAATGTCTAAATCCCTCTGTGGTATCAGAGATCTAGCAGAGATGGTACTGGAACTTCTGCAAATTGCATTGTACTGATTCTCTCCATAAAGTGAACTATTTCAGGACTGTATTTTGCCTGCCATGCACAGCGTAGGGTTGGCAAGAGTGTTTGTATGTATTATGATGATGTAAATATTATATCTCAAATGTATTATCCGAATCATGTACACTGTAAATAGTAAGTGTAGGTACATAGTAAAATCTACTGTAGGTCTGCAGTAGAATCTACTGTAGAATGGATTTAAAGTAGAATCTACTGTTCACTGACAATAACCGGTACACCTGCAGTAAAATCTACTGTACACCTAAAAACATGGCAACCAACTTTTTGCAGTGTAGGAAATGCCCTTGATTTAATACGTGGATGACAAACTCTAAATCCCTCTGTGGCATCCAACAGAGATCTAGCATAGATACCGCTGGAACTTCTGCAAATTTCTGCATTACATTGTACTGATTCTCTCCCTAGAGTGAACTATTTCAGGACTGTATTTTGCCTGCCATGCACAGCGTAGGGTTGGCAAGAGTGTTTGTATGTTTTATGATGATGTAAATATTATATCTCAAAAGTATCATCAGAATCATTAGCACGTACATGTACACTGTAAATAGTTAGTGTAGGTACACAGTAGACTCTACTGTAGATCTACAGTATAACCTACTGTAGAATGGATTTACAGTAACATCTACTGTAGATTTACAGAAGATTCTACTGTTTACTTACAGCAAATTGTACACCTACAGTAGAATCTACTGTAGACCTACAAAAATGGCAACCAATTTTTTACAGTGTAGGTTTTAAGTGGTAAACATTTAAATCAAACTGTATAACTGAGGCTCAGTCCTGGCTTTCTAACTCCACCACTGAGTTGTATCTCCAGCTGCCGGCGACAGGTCCTTCATTCAGTATTCTGTGTCGTTGTGTTTGACTTCGCCAGCCTCAGCGAAAACAGGTCAAGTAGACAGGGAAATGGGTAACATGAAACTCAATTGGTCGATGTAGCATGTAATTGGTATTATTAACGCGTTCTCTGCCTCTGCGGCCGCCCGGCATGGGCAGTGTCCTCTAACCCTTTAAGGACGGAATGTCCCTAAAATGTGACATTGGTCGGCACCATTGCAGCCCCGGCAAGTAACTTGCCGGTGCTGCCTTGATGCATCATTCCGACCCTCCAGGGGTGTCTCAACCCTGCCGGGTCAGCATGATGCTTGAATGCAGCAATGGGAGTTACTCGCCATTGCTGCATTCATGCACCAGTCCTGGCCAGTTTTCTAGCCAGGACTATCATGCTGACTCTTTGGAATGCACTACAACGTATAGGGTCGGCATGATGCACGGATGCAGTGATGGCGGGTTACTCGCCAGGGCTGCATTCATGCATCATGTCGTCAAAGAGCCCCCTTCATTTAAAGGCAAAGCACAGTACTATGTTGGTATATTTGACCCTATGTAAGTATATGGACGTCATTCAGGACGTCATTTAGGATATCATGTGATAAATGGGTTCATATATATGGACATTTAAAAAGTGTTGCATGTTTTTTGAAGGCAGGTCAAAGAAGTGGTGTACATTTGGATACATTTAGATACATAAAAGACCCAAGCACGAGGTTGTTATGGTTTATTCCTCTCTGACATTGCCCCATAAAAAGACACACCATCAGTAGCATCCATACATAAGCCGTATTTCATCTCATCTCTGCCATATCGTAACAGATTCCTGTTCTGTTTCTTGTGTCCCTTTAAAACATTTTACTCCAAAACGTTTTCCTCCTGTACATCTAGTATAAATCAAATTGGACTGACACCAAAACTCAGAGGGGTGAATGAACGTTACGTCAAGGGTCAATCTCTCAGAGCCCTTGGTTGGTACCGAGGACAGTATTATATACATGTATATGATATGGGGATAAACACTCAAAAAGTGCCACCACTTTTTCCTTAGAAAGCCGCATGTAGTCATGTATGCTTGTTATGACGGTAAATCACTGAGTCCCTAATAAGCTCAGGCAGCGACCCGTTAGGAGAAGTTCACTCTATACTACGCTGCCTAAAAACACCATACGTTATGCCATGTTTATATACCCTTTAAGGACGGCTTAGTGATTTAATGTACCATGCTCTTTATCATCAGATTTGACGTACCATATCATGGGTGCAGCACTGGCGAGTAACTCGCCGTGCTCCGACGGTGATTGCAATACATGTATAATGCTGACAAGGCACATTAATACAGAACTATGTCGTCCCAACCCATTAAGGATACATGTCGCTAAAAGATAACATTTGTCGTCATGATGCACCAATGCAGCCCTTGCGAGTATTTTGCTGGTGCTGCATTGGTGCATCATGCCGACTCTTCGAGAGTGTCTAAACCCCATGATGGCATGAAGCTTAAATGCAGCCCTGGCGAGTTACTCACCAGGGCTGCATTCCAAATGCGCCAAATTTTACATTTAAAAAAAAAGTAAAAGTCACTGATATACAAGTCTTTGATGGTGAATGATGCTGAATGCGAGGCCCTATATTAGAGTATAGCTGTGCTTCCTGCCAGTGCTTCCTATCTCCCAGGGCCCTCACTGAGCTCACAGAGATCTAGGGTCCAGCTGTATGCAGAAGTAGGTTACGAGGGGGCACGGCGTGCACCGTGCCATGCTCAGTCGGAACTGGGTGACTGTCAGAGTGTTGGGTGACATCTCACTTCACAAACTTTACTACACTGGGAGATTACGACCTGTGCAGTGGCAGACCCAGCATATTTAAAAATTGAAGATCCCCCCCCCCCCGCACTCTCCTCTGGGTAGAATTTTACATTAAAAAAAAAGAAGTAATTTTTTCCCTCTGAAATCTCCATTCTGCTGTGTCAACTGTGTGAATATTGAAAACTGGACACTTCTTGTAATCTGTGATGTGGTTACTTTAAATATGTCTTAAATAAGAAAGACTTGGGATCGTTGCCCAATCAGTGGTGACATTATTATTGGAGAGGCAGCTAGGACCATATCTACTTTATCTCCACACGAGTGGTTTTAACAAAGTATATCTGGTCACCACTGAAGTACTGCTACTGGTGAGAATCAGACAAAAAAACACCAAGAATCCAAATAATAAAAAAGTGAGGGAGGAGTGCAGGACTAGTAGATCTAATCTGGTCCCTTTCTTAACTCTTTAAGGGACGAAAAGGGCGTTTATATCTCCTTTGGTCGTGATGCATGAATGCATCACAAGGATGCATTGATGCATCATGACGACCAGGGGCATAATAAATAAATGACAAGGTTTGCCCTCAAAGGGTTAAGGCCATTCAGATATGTCAGGAAAAAACACCAAGAGCTTGTTCCCGAAGCCTTATTGTACACCACATAGCTGGTACCCAGTCAGTGATAGGCTGGGCGATAAACGGGGATATAAGGTAGACTTTAACCCTTTGGGTACCAGCTATGTGGTGTACAATAAGGCTCCAAGGCCTCATGTCCACGTGTTGCCATGATACTAGTATACCAGCGTCTCGTATAGGTACATCATCACTGTAAATACCTTAAATTCCCGCGTATAGGCCGCACCTCGCGTATAACCCGCACCCCAACTTTTGGAGAAACCTATAACCCGCAATTAGGGTCTGAAAATTGCGATTTTAGTACTGTTCTATACTTTCAAAAACTCTCGTATTACCCGCACCTAGACTTTGAGAATATTCTAAATCCCGCACTAGAGGTTTGGTTCGCGTATAACCCGCGGGTTATACGCGGGAATTTACACAGTAAATCTACTGTAGATCTACAGTAAAATGAATTTACAGTAGAATCTACTGTAGATTTACAGTAGCTTCTAATGTTTACCTACAATGAACTGTACACCTACAGTAGAATCTACTGTACACCTACAAAATTGGCCACCGACTTTTTACAGTGATGTCAATGGTTAGAAAATGTGTCAACCTTGTAGGGTTGATTTGATGTCTGAATGCAGAGTTACTCGCCAGGGCTGCATTCATAAGGCCCCAGACGGGTAAATTCGACAAGGCGACAAACCGGTTTTAAGCATTATGGACAAGGGGCAAGGGCATGCTTGGGTTGGCGACAAGGGACAAACCTGCTTATTTAAACTGACAACAGACAGGACCCTTTTCTTAGGATCGACAAGGGACATTTGGGTTTCTTAGGATCGACAAGTGACACAGCTACCCCCCGTCTGGGGCCCTATTCATGCATGGTGACAAGAGTGCATTAACTCCCTCTGCCGCCCTTAGAGGGTTACCCCCAGGTGCTCCTCCCCCGGCCTAGAGCAGAATCAAGGTGACACAGGGGGGTTTAGCACCAACAATGGGACACCTGGCGGCAAATAGAGGCAAATACCGCCAGATTACTGCGGTGTGTGTGGCCACCCCAGCCTCTGAATCCATGCACACTGCTCTCATAAGGGCCCTTCCAAAAATGGTATTTTTGACCATAATAATGTCAGCGTCTTCAATAAAAAGAGGTGACTTTTGGGCTGGAATTCTATCAAGGAGGGTTTATTTTGGGGCCAGGCAGCAGGCATGTGTGTCACTTCTGAGAGCAGGGACCTCTGTGGCCACAATCACTGTGAGGAAGGTGACTTTGGTAACTGCAGTTACCAGATCACCATTTCGGGATCCCCACTGTAGCATAGAGAATCAAAAGTGGGGATTACACTGTGTTTATGCTTTCTGGTTCCAATTCCGGTTCCTGTTTGCTGGTTCCAAGCTAACCACAGGGGCTGGCTAAACCCAGCAGCAATTCAAGTTCAAGGTCATAGTGATAATTCCAAGTGTCATTCTGTACCAGCATGACACTTGACACAAGTGTAAAGTAAGCCTTAGACCACTGCTGCCTGGCAAGAAGCAGTGTCCATGTCCTCCATGCAATTGGTGGGGCCCTCCCCCTCTGCTGGATGCTCACCTGAGGTGCCCTGTATACTAGTAGACTCTAGACCAATCCAACAAGAAAGGGTGACTTTTCAGAAAAGTTGTTGATAACGTTTTTTGAACATTTCTGATGCATGACTAACAAATACTTGAATATAACCTCAGAATCCTGCATTTTGACATATACTATTTGAAAGATAATTGTCATGTGAATCTCCTGATATGAGCTGTTTGCACATTTAGCTATTACAGGCAATGTTATGTGAATTCTGCTAGAACCAACATAAACACAACTTTATTAGGAAAAGGTCATCCTTTCTTGCTGCATTGGTATATAGATGAGGCTACAGAATAAGGGGTGTGGTAGGTAGGTACAGGGTAGCACAAGGTGGGCAGTGTCAAGGTGTGCATGTCAGGAAGCATCCCTCCTACTGTCACACCCCTGTCACACCACCAGGTACTGACAGCTCCGTGTCAGGGGGTTCACATGGTACAACACTGCCTGCATTCAGGAGGCTCTCAGCCTTTCTACGTCTTACTTATAAACCCATGCACTAGACTATAATAAACAATATCCCAAGAAAAAAACCTGTTGTTGTGCTCAAAGCCACCCCCTGCCTACCACCTTTGGTCTCGGTACATAACCCTGACCGTACCAATGGTACTATCGTAGAGGGGTTAAAATCACTAGTATGGGCTCGGTGGGGTGAGGAATTCCTACCCAAAAGGTGAAAGCCAGCTCATGCACTACTCCACATATGCTAAGGGTAACTTTCCATTCAATGATTTTACACCCAATTGGCAAGAAAACATCCGGATTTTCTTGAGCTATAATTTTATTACTATGCCCATGTAGTATGGGCTTTAAAGGAACCAATGCCTCAGTATAACAGATGCGGGTAATTATATGTGCTTTTTACCTTCATTCACCTCTTAAATATGCTATCACCATAACTGGGGGAAATCTTAGATAAATCAGCCTGGACAGTGGACCAAGCAGTCATGAAGACCACCAGAAGTAATGTTTCTTACTTCATGTGGAGAAACAAAGTTACTATGCTTAAGTACTGGAATGGCCGTTCTCCACACCCCTGTGGAGAAACTGATGCTCATTCTCCATGGGCTGTTTCTCCATGATGATGTCACTGAAATAGCTATGAAACCAATCTTTAAATGTCATTTTTAGCTATAATTTATCATTAAGTTACATGAAATAAACACAGAGACCTACTCTAATCAGTCTGAATTCCTGGTTTCTCCACTTGTGGTACCTTGGATCGTATCACACTTGGTTCCGCCTCGTGTGATATGATCCAAGGTTCCACTCGTGGAGAAACCTGTCATTCAGACGGATCATCATGGACCTCTGGCTATAACCTGTTGAACTCGATAAGGACGACATAATACATTACTGCATCATGTCAGTTGTCGTCATGATGCATGAATGCAGGCCTGGCGAGTAACTCGCCAGGGCTGCATTTAAGCATGTCGACCCTTCTGGAGCGTCCGCATGGCGTACCAATGCGGCATTGGCGAGTTAATCACCCGGGCTGCATTGGTGTTTCATGACGACAAATGTCATCTTTTAGCAACATGCTGTCCTTAACCACTCTAGACACAGATTATTATTGCAGACTGGTGGTTTATTCCCCGAGCCTGTAGCGCCATGCCCGTATACATAAACCATGAGGGGGGTGTTGTGAGTGTTTGGGTGCAGCATGCAGGTTCCTGAACCCTGCAGGATGGATGCCTGCTGTAGCCTGCACTGTTAGAAGTAATTACTGTAAAACCTTGCGTATATGAAGCCTAACTCATGTATAAGCCGCACCTAGAGATGAGGCCGATCCTATAAGCTGCACCAGGGGTTTGATTATGGCAACTTCAGTACTGTACCATAGAAGACTAGTGTATAAGCCGCACTCTGACCATGGGCCGATCATATGTGTGCCTCCACAAGGGTACCCACGGTTTTGGCCGTGTCGCCGTGTCGAATTTTAGCAAAAAGAGCTGTGTCGCTGTGTCGAATTTATGCATATAGGAACTCATAGAAAATTTCCTGTGGGTCGATTTTTATCCCTTATTTCCCTGTGTCTGTCAATATTTAAAAGGGCCGTGTCGCACATGTTGATTTTTAAAAGGGCCGTGTCGCACGTGTCAATTTTTACCCCATGTAGAGGCACATATGCGCCACACTGCCAATCTGACTCGCGTACAAACCGCAGCTTAGATAGTCATTTTATAAGTGCCCAGGGCGCTTATTACGTCGAATACGGTACATCATTTTATACTATAAATTTACAGTTTATCATATTGTGCAGCTACACTAACTTGTGACAGTGCAGGCAGGCTGGCTGCTGCGGCCTGTAGACCTGTGCTATACACATGGGGCACACCTGCAGGTTACCACTGCTGTTGCCAACAATGCCACCTCCCCCTCCCCAGAGGCTGCAGCTCAGCTGGGGCAGCCTTAAGCTCACTACTGCTCAGGGTATAAGATTCAAGATTGTCAGGGGTGGATTCAGGGGGGAGGGGTCCAGGGGGTCCGACTGCCCCCCCCCCGTCTCCTTGGGAAAAAAAAAATCGCGATACACCACTTTTTGGTAATTTGGGTTTTGGTGGCCCCCCATCTTTTCAAGTTCCTGGGCCCACCGCTGAATTGTCCCAACCTGTGGTGGAACAAGGATTTTGAGTCTGACCCCAAATCCAACAATAAGTGCCTTTCTTCTCTGGTGATGCTTCATCTAGCGGGTCTGTATCATGACCAGATCTACTTACAGATGTATTCCTGGCAGCATTTGGTGAAATTAACTTGAAATCCACTTGATAGTACTGTAAACGTATATATTTTCGTGCCTTACATATTTTTGCGGATTTCGCTTTTTTTTACTACGAAAAATATGTACAGCTTGAATTATAATCCAATGTAGTTATACAATTACTGTATTCCACAATCCGCGAATTCAAATCCCTGTGGAATTGGTTTTTCTTTGCAAATTCGCGAAAATTTATACTAGCGAAAATATCTAGGTTTACAATAATAGTAAGGAATCATGCAACCTTGAGGGGGTATAAATATGGGGAAATACACCCCCTCCCATCCGCCCCACCCCCGCCTCCTCACAGACCGGAGCAATGTGGACGACACCTTCCTCTTCTCCAGCCAAGAACAGCAAGGGCAGGTCGGTTAGCAACCCTAGTACCGGCCCCTGCGGCACCCCCAGGGCTGCACCCGGTTAGCCCCCAGGTTTTTAGCCCATGTTTATCAAGGAGAGCCAAGCTGCAGGCCATACCACGGGCTGCTATGGGATACAAACACCACTGGCTGCATTGCACCTGGATTGTGGCAGAATACCTCACTTTTAGTTCATTGCATGGCTTCTACCAACAACCTCTTTTTTTGGTGTCAGTAGACTATAAAGTAGTGTCAAGCATTGCCCTGTACTTCTACACCATCCCACAAGTGCTACATTTGAAGTCTAAAAACTTGAGCCACTCCAGTACCTGTCAGAAACTCTACTCCTAAGAGGAAATACTGCATTGCCATTGGTAAGAGTAGAGGCTGGGAAATTGACATTTCAAACCTTGTTGCACTTAGGGGGCATGTAACCCTTTGAGAGCAGCATTAGATGCCTGGATGCTATTGTATTCATAATGCAAACATGAATGCAGCTCTGGTGAGTAACTCACCCTCGCCTTGTGGTTGATACACTCCGGCATGATGCACAACTCCAGCGTCCGCGAGTTACTCGCCGTGCGGTCTGGTGCATTAGATAAGAAAATGTGAACCTGAATATTGAGGCATTATGCTGTCTTGAAAGTGTTACAGATATCATGTTGTCCCTACAGATGTCCCTGTAAGGAACAGTGACATGTAGGATACCAGATTTAACCCATCAAGGACGGCATAGTGCTTTAATGTGATGTGCCCATTTTGTCATCATGATGCATGAATGCAGCGAGTATACTCGCCAGTGCTACCTTCATGCATCATGGCCATCATTCTGGACTGCATCAGCCCCGCGGGGACGGCATGATGCTTGAAAGCATCACTGTAACCGCCATGCTGGGCTGAATTCATGTTTTATAGCAGCCAGAATCATCAGGTTGGGCACAACTCACAGGCAGAGGGCTCCTGCCCAGAGACCAGAAACATTGCCCATTAGGGCCCATTAGATGTCCTAAAGATGGGGGAGGAGGCTTACTGAGAAAGTACAATGTACCATGATGTAAACCCAGTGCTCCATCTGGTGTAAAAAGTACATGTGTATACTGTAAACGTAGATATTTTCGCGCTGTACATATTTTCGCAATTTTCGCGATTTTTAAAAATCGCGAAAATATATACAGAGCGAAAATTTATACACTGTAGGCCTACTACAAGAATGGTCCAAAATTCGCGAATTTAAATACGCCCGAAAATGCACTTTTTTTTAGCAAAATCGCGAAAATTTATACACGCGAAAATATCTACATTTACAGTATGTGACATGGACACATCAAAACATGGCACAGAAGTCCAGTTGGTGGACGGTGTGTGCTGGTTACATGTTTGGTGTACATGTGGGTGTATCCTTGTGTGAGGGATAGGATGATGGAACTTCATACTGGGTGACTGCAGGTGAAAAAGGGGGTATATGAGGTTAAAGATTTTAAATTTTTAAAAAGAAATTAAAAAAAGATGATGAGAATAAGTTGGGCTATATATATAGAAAGCTGAAGAGGGTACATCACCTTCATAAGTCTTTTGGTGGTTTTCATATGACACAAAATCTGGAATAGTCTTTAGGTTCATTGGACTGCAATGTTTTTTTATTCTCTCAGCCAAGGGTTAATTTCCGTAATCAGGGGGAAAGTACCTATAGATAGGACTTCTAAGCCCAATTTCAGATGTTAGCATACAACATGTAAATAGTGTAAGCAGCTATCTAGTTTCAATGACAGATCCAGGAATTTGAAAGAGAGATGGGGGGGGGGGCGCAATTGGGAAAATTCTTCCTCCCCTCAACCTTTAGACCAGATTTCACATACCGTACCGTCGTGTTTAAGCGCCCCGGCGCTTATAACTTTGGAGGGGTGTTTACCCCCGGCTCTTATACAAGACAGGCGCTTATTCAAGATCCAGTTTTAGTGCTTAAGAGTAATTTCAAGACCCTCATACCCTTGGCGCTTATACAATACCGGCGCTTATTCAATACCCGGCGCTTAAACGTAAAAGTATTAAAAAAACGTAAAAAATAGTCGAAAAGGGAGGGGGATTGCGCCCACGCGTCCCCTAGCTCTAAATGCGTCCTTGAGTTTTATCTACATGTACTATTTCCGTTGTTAGAATTGCTCGAGGTATGTATGTACCACTTTCTCACCTGTATATATAGCTCCAGGGGCAATCAGGGGCCTTAGGTCGTCACACACTCATTTCCTCTTACCCTGACAAAGTGAGTAATAAAACCGCAATATGCCCACTTCCGTCAAGGCCAAACATGACGCATTTAACTGTAGCCTGAAACCAAACCAGGGCTGTAAAGTCAACACCCAGGTAGCTGTTGGACTGGAGGCACCCGCCACAGTGCCTCAGTAGGTTTACACTGTATCTGGACAAGGACTGATGCTAACAGGTCCACAGGGGCCAAGTACTGGGGACCTTAGCCCTCTAAGGGCAGCATAGGGCTTTAAAGCCCCACCGCTCTTATATATAGGGCTGAGTACCTGTCCCGACTCCACTCTGACTGTCGCTGGAGGGGTACCAAGATTTGCGCCTTTAAACCCGCAGATCTTACTGCACGTCCAGTAACAGTGAGAATGCAGTCAGGACAGGTACTCAGCTCTATATATATAGGGGCGCTGGGCCTTTAAAGCCTTGGTGTGCTATGCCTTAAAGGGGCAATCTCACCACTCACACTGAACCACAAAGTAGACTAGAACTGCACTAGAATTGTCAGTGGCATATATACGCCTGGTGATTATGCCACTTTAATGAGTTTGTGTCGTTATGATGCATGAACGGAATGGGCTGCATTTATGCATCATTCCAGCCCTACATGGCTGATGCACTCCAGAAGGGTCGGTATGATGCATGAATACGCGCCTCCTGGGTAGATTTGCTAGGGCTACATCAATGCCATCATGCATCATACTGACAAAGAGTACATATCATCCAATTTATGTGCTCATAACTGATTGTAAGAAACAAGTAACAAAGATATCCTTCATTTATTTGTCATCATATATAACACGTTTTTAACCTGTGGTTTGGCAGATAAACCTTAAAGGTAGTACATGTATATTTCAGCACTATGCGGCCCTTAAAGGGGTATACCTGAGGGCCTCCACAGCTCTCTCAGTACATCCCAGGTCCCCACCATTCACGCAGCCCAAAACAAACAGTCCCAGCCCTTCACACACCCACAGGGCCCCACAACTCAAAAAGCACCAAACACAAACAAAACCAGAAAGAAATCATTTTTCTCCAAACTGACCTCTGGGCATGCGCACTAAGTGTGACAGGAAGTATTGTATAACTCAGCAAACATCAGAGACGCTAAT
This sequence comes from Harmothoe impar, assembly GCA_947462335.1. Taxonomy (NCBI): domain Eukaryota; kingdom Metazoa; phylum Annelida; class Polychaeta; order Phyllodocida; family Polynoidae; genus Harmothoe; species Harmothoe impar. Next base: position 69,368,128 of record OX381712.1, on the reverse strand, counting down.
TGAAGTCTTCTTTTATTCACTTGGCACTTTAGTTGCTTGGTTAACAACAGGTAGAATAGACACTCCCCCTACTTATCTACGAGCTTATTAAAGGAGGCATGAAAAGCCGGCCAGGGTCGTGAACTCCCGACTGTAAACCGTGTTGAAAGAGTGGTAAAACTCTTGTGGTAATTAATAACAAACACCACCTCCTATCTGGGACCTGTATATTAGGTTGACATCATGTTGATCTGTTGACGCCCGAGTCTGTCGTAAACGCAGCAAGTGTTTACACCCAGAGACATTGCATGTCGTAAATGACCATGCATGGGATGTCAGCCATGAATAGTGTAAGTACACTGTATAGGCTAAATAGTGAACCCAAAAACACGCATTTTATACGTTAAACCAACAGTACATATATAATATACTCCCCATGTACACAAACACTGTAAAACTACAGTAGATCTTACTGCTCTGCTACATTTATTTCTAACAGTGCAGCCACGCAGAAAGGATGCTGCCTATTTGAAGCCACACTGTAAATAGTTAATGTAGGTACACAATAGAATCTACTGTAGATCTTCAGAAGAATCTCCTATAGAATCTACTGTAGCTTTACAGTACACCAACAAAAATGGCAACCAACTTTTTTCAGTGCAGGGGATACAGAATTTCTAGTAATCTATTCCAGTGCCCTCCGTACCTTCTGTAGGCCTACTGATTCGATACCTCCTGTGCTTATATGAAAACACTATCCTCTTATTGGCTTATTTGAGGCCCCTATCATTTCAATGGATTATTTAGGACCCCAGTGCCAATGCAATAAGTGTGCAGTATTCCGGGAACAATTACATAAGATATCTATTCATAAGACTCTCCAGGCACTAATATGTATTTGGCATAACAATTTGCTAATATCTAACCATTATGTCACTTGCAGTGGTGTATGAGCAAAGGCAATTCATCAAGTAGGGCCATGGAATATTTTACCTGAGAAATACATTAAAACCCTTTAAGGACAGATGTCGCTAAAAGATTACATTTTTCGTCATGTTGCATTAATGCAGCCCCGGAGAGTGGCGAGTTACTCGCCGGGGCTGCATTGGAGCATCATGCCGACCCTTCGGGAGTGCCTGATCAACAACTTAGGGGTAAAAGGGCATTGGGCATTAATGCCTTATGCCGTCCTTCAAGGGTTAAATGGAGAAAATTAATGAAAACCAGCCTGCAGGCTCACCTGTCTTACTGCGGCAGTGTGTCATTAAGTCACCACCCGAGAACCAGGTGAAGTCCGCTGGGCGATTGGTTTCTATTTTTAACAGACAATATATTAGTTTGATAACCCTTTAAGGGCCGCATGTCGCTTAAATGCACCATACCCTTGGCCGATATATATGATGGATGAATGCAGCCCTGGCGTGTCATTTGCGAGTGTATCAAACCGGTAGGGTCGGCATGATGCTTGAATGCAGCATTGGCGAGTTACTCACCAGGACTGCATTCATGCACCATGTCGATATAGGGCACAGTACATTAAAGTTATATGAGACAATTAAAGGGTCAATGATATATCAGGTAAAGTACTGTATTATGTATGGGCCGGACAAACAGTAGATGCATAATGAGAGCAATCGCCATTGATGACGACCTCCACTGATGACGTTCTAAATAATGCACTGCAATCCATGAGAGAGTCAACCAACCCTGATATATTATGACCCACAGAGAGTCAAGCAATGTTAGATTCGGTGAATGGGAGTCTAACATCTCAGAGGGAGTCATGCAAGGGAGTCAGGAGGGAGAGTTTACTGATTGAGCAACTACGTGAAGATGTGATGATACAAATGCAACCAGCATAATAGCCTCTCAGCCTCTTTGGCATCTGGGTCATAATACTAAATATTGATAAATATATTGATAAATGGTAGATACAAATGATATTGACAATGAGATGAGAAAATCTGACACATTACGAGAGAGAGTGTGTCTTGAATCTCAACTTCTTTGGAATCTGGGTCAATGATGAAATGGCAATTAGATGAGAAAGCTTTACACATACTCCAGAGAGTAAACATAAACAACACGTTATATGTGAGTGGGTGGGTGCCATGGGGGTGCACAGGTACTCTAACAGCCCCGGCCCTTAGTCTGTAGTGGCTATCCCAGGTTAGTTATAGGGACATTAGTCAGGCACGACCAAGTGCTAGTCAAGAATCACTGAGGCAAAATCAACCTACGACCAATGCCTTACTCAAAAGGAATTAGCCGAAAATGGAAAGACTAATCTGAGCTGGTCAGTACTGAGCAACCTGACTATAATATAAACTAACCTAGGTTGGTCGTATAGGGAACCAAAAATGACTACTAGTAACTAACTTGGTTAGGCTTATGTGGTGACTGAGAGATTGGTTGTATCGAGAGCCAAAGAATATCAGTGTACTCGGGAGAGTGTCTTGTGTATAAACAGCAAGATGCATGTCATGTGAGTGGGTGTGGGTGTGGGTGGAGGGTGTGTGTGTGTGTGGGGGGGGGGGGGGGGAGGTCACCCTAATGGTGTCATTAAACCACGTGACCTGATTACGGCACGGTCAGTGTACAGGACAGGAGCATCATGTTATTAACCCGTTAAGGGCCGCAGAATGCTTTGATGTGCTATGTCCTTGGTCGTCATTATGCATGCATGCAGCCCTGGTGAGTAACTCGCCACGGCTGCATTCAAGCAGCAAGTCGACCCTTTGGGGGCGTATCAACTCCATATAGTCAGTACGATGCATATATGCAGCACTGGCGAGATACTCACCAGGGCTGCATAATGCATCATGCCGACTAAAGGAATTAAACATTAAAGCACTCTGCGGCCCTTAAAGGGTTAGTATGGCCGTCGGGCAAGCATTCCGCAGCATGTGAATGTGACCTTCATTAGCGACCAGTATGTAGCTACATTCCTGAGACATATATCAGAGCAGTAGGCACGCGGAATGGGTGCTCGGAACATGACAATAATGAATCATGTCACACTAATCTATGTACATATAGTCTATAGTGGGACAATAAGGCGTCATAGCATGTTTCCAGGGAAGTGGACACTAACCGTGTACGGGCAGTACATATTGTTCTAATGCGGCATGTCGCCATGATACATTAATACAACCTGCTAGTATGTTGTTGCGTAATGATTTGATTTGTATATATGTCTTGGCTACAATTGAGAAATGCCCCAGGCTTGTGATTATTATAGCTAAATAAAAAATCTAAACTCAAGCTCAGCTAGTGGCGTTGTCATGCATCATGCCGATCCTTCGAGAGTGTATCAACCCTGAAGCATCAGGAGCATGACGACAAATAAGGGATTGTACATTAAAGCACTATGCTGCTATCAAAGGGTTAGATAAAAAATTTTAGTATCCATATTTAGCATCGATTTCAGTGCATTAAGTCATAATTACTTTACAAAAACAAAAAAAAAACGGCGAATATCAGTACTTGTATATCCAAATTGAACATTGTAATACCTTATAGCAAATCTGCAAAGGTCATAACAGCAAGTTAAAAAGTGCTCTGCAGCCAATATAATCCTCCATATCAGGCCTGTAACTCGCCCTCTTCGTGGGGAAGTTCGTTTTTTGATAAGGTGGAACTAGATGAATTCAATGGTGGAACTTGCTGGATTTTCACTAGATAAATATGCAAAAAATGACTTGATTTGTACTCATAACTTTAATTCAAATGAGCCATATAACAAAAAGGACCATGCTTTCATGGTTTACTCTCTAGAGACCTTAATAATTGTCAGATTTACAAGCCGCGAAAACTGGCATGTAGCAAATTATCTCCACTTTGAGGCCAGCTAGAGTGGAACTTTTTTGGTCCATCAGGCCTGTGGGGGGGTTCGTTCGAACCGACGACCCCCCCCCCCCCCCTAGTTACGGGCCTTCATATTGTGACGGTGGGTGACCCTGTCCTTACTTGGAGTATACCCAAACATCCCTCATACACACCTTACAATGGTATAATGATGGACATCCTAAATCTGTTGGAACCTGGAAAAAAGCCAGGCCTTGTGCTCTGGGACTGGGTGACCCTGAGCCGGGGGTGTGTTTGGTCCAACAGTCGTCAGGGACAGGGGCCTAATGGCCGTGTTGTTCTTGGGTGCGACTCGAGCGGAAGGGACAGAGGATGAGGGGAGACATAACTATTTGTAGTAATAGTGCTCCTTTAAATGTGTTATACCCTTGGTTGTCATGATGTATGGGTGCATGTACAGTTCTGTCAAGTCCACTGGCCTGGGCTGCAGCCATGTATCATGCCTACCCTGTATCAAGTGTATCAAGCGTATCAAGCCCTTGGCTTGGACGCAGCACTGGTGAGTTACTCACCAGGGCTTCAACATAACGACAGAGTACACAATACATTAATATATGTGGCTGTTGAGGGTTATACGATTCAGGCAAAGGAGTATGGGCATAACAGGTTATTAGCTGGTCCAAACATCAGTCATATGTAGGGTAGTAAACTTTACGTGTATGCACCACGTTATACATGCATGCATGCACCCTGACTGTGAACTGGAGAGGGGGAGAGGGGAGGGGAGTGGGGAGAGCTTCAGAGACAGGGACGGACCCGGGGGACGGAAAGAGGGACTCAGAGAGATAGATGAAGAGAGAGGGACAGATAGACAGGGAGACAGAACGGAGAGAGACAGAGACTGCAGAGAGGCAGGTTGAACGACGTGTTGTGAGGCCCTATACTTACCAGGGATGAACGTTTTCAAGCTTTTCCCTGATTTCAAGGTGTTTTTGTTTACGTCACAAGGACCTGTACTTAACTATAGTTTAGGGGCCTCAATTTAAACATTTCACATTTTAACTTCAAGTGTTTTCTTTAGATTGCTCACTTTGATCCCTGGATAGATATGAAGACGTCAATACACCACAACAGGTACACTGAAGAAGTAAACTTGTCTCCAGACTTGACTAAGTAACTGACATAAAATAAACGAGTCAAAGTTGTCTCACCCATCAGGTTACCATCCCACAAATAGAATCTGGAGCTGGCAAATGTCGGGTTTTGGGCTGGCACATGCCAAGTAGGTCTTCTAGGCAAGTTCTTGACTTGTTTATTTTATGAAAGTCATGTGGAGTCTGGAGACAAGTTTACCTTTTGAGTGCATCCATGTCCAGCATGTAATAGTACAGACGTAGTATGTGTAGTACACAGGTATCATACATTATGTATGGGTGCTGACATTGTGGTCGGTGCAGGCCCCACAGTCATCACCCCCCGGCACAGTGCGATGTTGTTACATCATATGACCTTCCTAGCCTTGACCCAAGGTGTATCATAGCTCTTTGAGGGTATCATAGTGTATTAATTTTAATGTGCTATGTCGTCATGATGCATGAATGCAGCGCTGGCGAGTAACTCGCCAGGGCTGCATTCAAGCATCATGCCGACCCTACGGGATTGATACACGCCCGCTGATACAGCCCTGAAGGGTAGGCATGGTGCATGAATAAAATCCTGGGGAAAGAACTCACCAGGGCTGCATTCATCACTGGTGGTTCCAGGATTTGGAAAAGGAGGTTGCGCGCCTCCTTCTTAAAATTTGGTAAAATCAACAGGCCCCCCCCCATTTTTGGGATGAATTGGGGTCTAGAAATGTATAGACACTTAGCTACTGGCAAAGAAACGCCACTGTTGATGCCAACAAAAAGGGCATGTCACATTAAAACATGCTGCAGGCCTGAAAGGGTTACAAGGTCAGTAGTACAATATCGTGCTACCGCTTGTCAACAAGGCGGAATGCCGGACATAGGAAGTCAGCGACGTAAACTGATTAGCCCTTTAAGGACGGCATAGTCCATGAATGCATCATGCCTTGGCCATCATGATGCATGAATGCAGCCCTGGGGAGTGACTCGCCAGGGCTGCATGCAGGCATCATGCTGAGCCTAAACAAGGTTGAGACACGCCCGCAGGGTCGGCATGATACCGGGTTGCATTGGTGCATCATGACGACAAATGTCATCTTTTAGCAACATGCTGTCCTTAAGGGGTTAGATGTGGACACATGCAACAAGCATGGAGGCCGCACTGGATGCCCCCCACTCCCCCCCCACTCCCCCCTCTCCCCCCCCCCCTAGGGCATGGATGTACACAACACGCCATACTCCTTACATAGACCCTTACTACATGTTACTACGCCACATGGCGGTGTGCTTGGATGGCCTGCAATAACCCTTTAAGGATGGCATGTCGCTAAATGATGACATTTGTCGTCATGATGCGCCAATGCAGCCCTCGCCGGTGCTGCATTACTGCATCACGCCAACCTTTAGGGAGCGTCTCAACCCCATAGGGTCGGCATGATGCTTGAATGCAGCCCTAGTGAGTTACTTGCCAGGGCTGCAATCATGCATCATGACAACCAAGGGTTTGATCCATTAATGCATCATGCCGTCCTTACAGGGTTGAGGAGGTGCGTTTCAGGTTCATGGTGTGGGGAAATTAGGTCTATAGGGAGTGCCGGGGGTGGGGGTCATTTGTTGAATTTTTATTTTGTTTCTTGTAGAAGCTTCTTGAATAGGAGTAGTAGGTAGGGACTAGGGTGTATTTTAACCCTTTAATATATCATTATGCCCTCGGTTGGCGTGATACATGAACGATGCCTTGGTTGGCAATGCGCTAAGGATGCATCCTAGTATCATGCTAACCCTGCAGGGTTGATACACTCCCCTGTCATGATGCATGAATGCAGTGCTGAGAGTACATAAGAAGTAGACTTGCCAGGCCTGCATTCATACTTCGACAATACAAAGGGCATAGCACATTAAAACACAGGTGGTCCTAAACCCTTTAAGGGCGGCATGATACCTAAATGCCCTTGGTCGTCACGATGCATGAATGCAGCCCTGGTGAGCAACTCACCAGGGCTGCATTCAAGCATCATGCTGACCTTATGAGGTTGAGACAGTTCCGAAGGGTCGGCATGATGCACCAATGAAGCACTAGCGAGTTACTCACCGGGGCTGCATTGGTGCGTCATGACAACAAATATCATCTTTTAGCAACATGCGTCCCTAAAGGGTTGAAGGGTTAAGACGTATATTACTTTTGGAGGTGTGTGTGTGTGTGTGTGTGTGTGTGTGTGTGTGTGTGTTATGCTTCCTTACTGCTACTATTCATGGGTCGTTGCTTGGATATACTTCCGTACGCTGCTTTTTGATATCCTTCTAAGAAACTCATGCATCAGCACCTATTGGTGCGTGTTGAGCGTCATTTTCTCCCCTGGTCTAGTTTTGGGTGAGTTAGTGGTTATTATCTATAAACAACCAGGGTGTGTGTGGTGATTTTTTTCTTTCGGGAGAACAACATGTTACGCAACATGTTAAACTTTTCAGATATTCAGTACAGTTCAAAGTCGGCATGAACACCTCAAAGCCAATATAGTACAAAGAGGGAGTAAAGAAATGTCCAATAGCTCAGGAAAAGAGACCACCCGTTGTTGTTGTTAAATAATGGCCACTCCATAATAATATAAGGACACTATGGTTTCTTAAGATGGTTACATGACAGTATATCATCATGTTGTTAGCCCTTGAATGCCCGCATAGTGTGCTGCATCCTTAGTATTAATGATGCATTAATGCATTTTATGCATCATGCCGATCCTTAAGCAGATCTCGAGTATCAATCCCGTATGGTCAGCAGCCCTGCATGCTGGGTTTCTGGCCAGGGCTGCATTCATGCATGACGACCGTAAAGGGCAACCTGCATTAAAGCATGATGCTGTCCTTAAAGGGTTATTATGCTTGATATAGGACACAGGTGTTAAAACAGGGTACAGGTGTATGATCCGGGCACTGACCCCGCTAACACACAGCCAAAAATAATTTTCTTATTTCAAGAAACTAAGATAAATAAACTCGCCCGGCGAACAAATAACTAGTTTTAAGAAAAAAACATATTTTCTTAAAACCCGCCAGGCGAGTTTATTCATCTTAGTTTCTTGAAATGAGAAAATTATTTTTGGTTGTGCAGCCCCAGCTACCCTGCATGGGTGTCACCATGCACCACACTAATTTGATAATAAAAAAAGAAAAACGAAGATAAGAGTGCATGATTTACGACTTATATAACTTTTAGCTCTTCTGAGAATTGAACACACAGGGTTCCAGCATCAAGTCAGGGCGTCGTATCCCCCCCCCCCCCCCCCCCACACACACACAATCTTTAAGGTGGATCGCTACCTGTTGAAAATGAACTCACTGCGCAGGTCTATGCGCATGCAGCTTAAAAGTATCAGAATGAGCACATATTGCACAGTCTGATACACATATGAGTTCCCTATGCCATATTCGAATATTAGGCAAATTCAAGTAAAATTGAGCATTTTATTGGGCTTTTGATATTTGCTATATTTGTTACCGATAATATTTCCTATTTTTTACATTAATTAGTGCATTGGCATTATTTACCAATGAATCTTCTTGAAAATACTATAGATCTTATCATGTTTATAAGAATAGCCAAGGTCATTTAATGATGACATTTTAGCACCAAATTTTGATGATATTACCCATCATACAGTGCTCTGAATATGAAATCTAGTCCTGTTTTGCATTATTTTTTATTTTCAAAGGCCCAAAACTCCAAAATTATGCACGAGACCACCCATCAAAATTACTTTCATATGTTAGCAAATGATCTGAACTAATTTCTGAGAGAGATAAAAAAAAATTCTGTTAATACCGAATACTATTTTTAGCCAATAAGCCTACAAAATAATGACAATTTATTCTTACCCTTTCCCGAAACATCATATTTTTACCCAGAATGCCATTGCATACAACTGTAAAATTATTTTTGCAGTAAAGTAGAACATATAGACGTTTCATATGTGGAGTTTCATATTTCTGTGCATAATGGTTGATATGAAAAAAAAATTATGGAAAGTTTCACACTTTTTTCATTTTTTTGGTGAAAAATGAAAATACTTTAATTTTTCAAAATTCTGTATTTAAAAAAGTAGCTCGGGACCCCCTATTTTTCTTTTCATTTTCCAATTCTATATGATTTAGACTGCATGTAGAAAAAAAATAGAGAGATTCTGTTAACTTTGATCAAAGGGTAGCGACCCACCTTAAGTTAGTTAGTGGCCATTGTTTAGTACCTTGAAGCGACCTAAAGCAACTTTAAATACTTTTCAGATCAAAGTTGCTTAAGATCGCTAAAAAAGGCCATTGATCAACTTCTAGTTTTGCTTAAATCGGAAGGTTTATGCAGTGTGATGGTTGTGGGTGAGCTGTCTGTAGTCTGCAGGAGGCAGAACTCCAGCAGAATGCCAGGAATTGGGTAATTCATATAATTATGAGGATTCAGACCCCCTATGTGGCCCATATATGGTTAATTACCTAGCGCTCAGACTGATACAACCACCAGGGATGTCCAATACCTAATGACTGTGCCTCTACATGGGTACCCACAATTTTGACCATCTCGCCGTGTCGAATTTTAGCAGGAGGGCAGTGGCATCGTGTCGAATTTTAGGTATATAAAGATTTAGAGAAAAAAAACTTTGGGTCGATTTTTATCCCGATTTTCCTGTGTCTGTTGATTTTTAAAAGGGCCTATAAGGGCCGTGTCGCCCGTGTTGATGTTTACCCATGTAGAGGCAACCTATTGGTGTGCTATCTGAAGGCTGTAGGAGCCAGAGCTACAGCAGAATCATTGAGAATGCCAGGAATGGGGCACTAGTACATGGCAGGCTTCCTGGTCGGCCTTGAGGGGGGGGGGGCACCCTTGTGGACCGATATAGTGCTGGCAGGGCCCCATCCCGTGGTGTTTATTTGCAGTGTATCATAGACCCAGGGTTGGCTTAGGACGGCAGGAGTCGGGCAGGGAGGTATGAGGGTATGGGTGAACAGGGGACGGGTTACAGACTCGGGTTTGACTCAAGCCAAATGGCAGCATGGGTATTTGGCAAACTCCAGGGTACAGAGGCATCCCAGTTTAACTCTGACCCAGTGCTGGGCATTGGGTCAGTACATAGTCAGTATATGTGTGGTGGTGGGGGGGGGGGGGGGGTGAGGGATACATCGGGGCATTTGGCTACAGCATGGGCTGCTGGCACTGCATACACTATCCGATTTAAGCAACTTTAAGCAAAACTGGATGTTGATAAATGGCGATTTTAAGCAACTTTGATCTGAAAAGTATTTATAGTTGCTTAAGGCTGCTTCAAGGTACTAAACAATGGCCATTAATTAACTCTGAATTTTGCTTAAAGTTGCTCAAATTCGATTGTTCATGCACTGTGGGTGAATCAACACGACAGTACATCATCATGTTCTGGAGGGTCTGTGCGGTCTGAATTCTCCCACAGAAAAATCTATTATTTTTATGATTTTGTTTCAATATTGCAGAAGCCTGCAACAGCACTGTTTGTTACCTAAGTGCATGTTAAGTTGACTGGACACCCCTTGCCCTTCACTATATGAAGGGGGTTGGGACTCAAATTGCACCATATACCTCCTTGATTTTAGAAATATTCTTGGGGGCATGCCTCCAAGACCCCCTGATGTGACATGGAATTTGTAACTGTTTTTTTTTTTGCTCGCTCCGTGCATCCCTGCAAATCTTCCGATTAAACGTTTTTTTTCCCATTTCACACCCCTTCACTCAGCCTCAAAATGAGTAGCACTAGGGATTTATCTCAAGAGTGTGAGTAAAGCAGGAGGCAGTGACAAAAAAGTGTAATAACCTTAATAGCGACCATCAAGTGACTCCCGTGGGCACTGTGCATGTATCCTGAGATCAGACAGTAGTAGTCTGATATTCTGTGAGGTACACCTCCTGAAAGCTATGGATCAAGTGGAGATAGCACCCATCACCATGTGGCAGAGCCGCAAGCCCAGAAAATGACTTATCAATCTGACTGATGTCTAACATAATTAAAGGCAGGTGTAACCCTTAAAGTTAACACCCCTGCAGAATTTTCTGGGTCCGGCCCTGGGGAATGGCTGGTTTGTGGGGAGTGGGGGGGGGGGGGTAGACAATGATATAAAGGTGGAGGCAGACGTACACTAAGACAAGTGGACTCCTCCTCCTCCTGCTCCCCGTGCCTCACAATATTTACACACCCTGGTGTCAATGTCAGGGTACCAGGGCCTGCCCGCATTCCCGCCATTGTGCCCCTCCCCCACACCCCCCCCCCCCCCCCACCCCCCAAAAAAAAGAAATTGTACCAGGAGCACAGTTTCCTCTACTGCATTGTACCTGTAGCACAGAGCTATACTTTCTCATGGTGGTTCCTCTAACATGGAATCAGTCTTTACCAAATCCTGCCGGACAGTGACAATGTCCGCCTTAAATGGCTCTGGTCCGGCTGAATGACAGGAGTTGCAGGACCAAATGTCCCGCATATCCTAGACTTTCCAGAACTGTAAGAATTTTTCAAATATGGCTCACTCTCACCAGATCGATGCAACTATTATTTGGACGTACATGATCGGCGGACGTACATGATCGGCGGACGTACATGATCGGTGACGTACATGATCGGTGACGTACATGATCGGTGACGTACATGATCGGGAGTTATTGACTGCCCTACCCTTTCTGACCATGTTAAAACATAAATATATCTTACCAAGGTGTGCATATGGTGTGTGTCTTGACATGTTCTACGTTAGAAATGTCTAGATGCGACTATTTAGATAGTTTTAATTGACATTTCAATACCGATCATGTACGTCATGTGACGTACATGATCGATGACGTACATGATCGGTGATTTATTGGCTGCCTTACCCTTTCCTACCATGACAAAACATAAATAAACCTTACCAGGGTGTACATATGATGTGTGTCTTGACATGTAATATGTTAGAAATGTCTAGATGCGACTATTAAGATAATTTTAATTGACATTTCAATACCGATCATGTACGTCATGTGACGTACATGATCGGTTGTACATTGATCCACCCTCATTTTGACCCATTTCTGACCATGTTTAAAACATAAATCAATCCTAGCAAGGTGTACATATGATGTAGGTCTAAATATGTATAATCATAGACATGTAAAGCAGTGGGTAATAAGAAAATTTTACATGACATTCCAAACCGATCATGTACGTCATGTGACGTACATGATCGGTTGTACATTGATTCCCCCCCCCCCCCTTTGGCCCCTATTAATATTTAGGGAGTTATTTTTTCCTAATAAACTTCCCAAGACTACATTACAGCCAGTAGGTATAGTTATATAAGTTAAATAGCGGAGTAAAGGGGGCCTTAGGGGGATATTGTAGTTTTCCGATCATGTACGTCCGCCGATCATGTACGTCCACCGATCATGTACGTCACTTTTTTAGTTGCACTGATTTGGTGAGAGTGAGCCATATTCCAACTAGAACTGAAGTTACAAGTTCTGGAGTACATACTAATATTTTAGGCAAATTAAAGTGAATTTCTGTTATTATTTTCTGTAAATAAAACAACTTATTATACTTAAACTTATGCAAAACTATGATTTTTGATATATGGTCTGGTAAAAATCCGCCCGATCTTGCAAAATTGGTTAACAGCCAAACCAAATGTCCTGCATGGTGAAAAAGTTTTCACTATAAGACTCACTACATTGCACCTGTACCTTCTAATACTAGTAGTTACCACAGGCTCCTACTGCATGGTACTGGTAGGCCTACCTGTAGTGCAGGGCTCTCTAACAAAGAGCTTTCAAACATGAGATGATGCAACAGGATGGACAGGCAATGAGCCATATTGCTGCCATACACAGAGAGAAGAAGTAGGATCACTGGAACTCTCAAATGGGAGTCCAGCCCCAATCACTGAGGTAACTCTCCCCACAACTTTAAAGTCATTAGGGAGTCTTAGAACAGAGTCATTATAGAGTCGTGGTAGAGTCCTGGGGAGAGTTACCTCAGTGATCACGTCGGGAGTCACAGTGATTCTACTTCTTTTCTCTGTGTATTCTTGTTGGGTTCTGGTATGTGTATGTGCAATGACGACAGACTTTGAAATCTGATATATGGCACTTTGATTAGTGATAGACAAACCATGTGTCTAATTCGGCTTACTAGCCATTTTGTATGGCATTGATGTCATCAGCGTTCGTCCCACCTGTTCACTTCCGGTTAGGCCAAAGAAGAAAAGAGGTTTGGTTCAAATAACATGGGAAGAAGGTCTAGGGTCGGTAGGTCCGATATTTTATTTGTTTACATGAAGGTACCAGCCATCCCTTTACATAGCCTAACATAAAATTGACCAAGAGTGTGTAACCATGTCAAAATCTCTTCAAAGTTGGATAGATTTGCATGTAGATACCATCCCGCATTTCTATTTTACATTGAAAATAGTATAGGCAGCCTCTTTGCAAACCTAAAATCGACCCAAAAAGTTTAAAGTATGAAAGTTTCTTCTCTATTGCATAAAAAAGTAAGGTCGGTCCTACTTTGATAGGATCGGTGGGGTTACATAAAACAAACCTTTCCTATTGGCCGTGCTCACCTGATGGAGACAAACCTGGCCCTACATACCTGGAGGAAGGACAATAATTACATCTATAAGGAGGAAAACAGAGAGAAACATTGTGTGTATCGGTTAACCCCGCCTATATCAACAGGGCTTACCAGTTTAGACCATCTTATAAGTGAAATTCACCATTTGTGGACAATCTGTTGACTACTAACTATGGTCATCATAGGCAAGCATCAGAGGCTCCCCCCTCCCCTCCATGAAAAAGAATCTTCATGTTATATTTTGTATATAATTTTGTCCTACAAACCCAGGCTAGCTTTCTCCTCGTGAGACTGAAACACACCTTTTTACTTTTTCTGACGTAACTGTGTCGGAAGTGCATGCCGAAATAACTCAATGAATACTTCTGTATAACATTCAGGAAATAACATCTGAAATTAGATTCTGTTATTGGCATGGTCCAGTCTAACACTTTACAGATGACGTGACACCCTCAGGTTCATGTCTATTTGTCGTTATTTGACGTCATTTTTCAGGAGTGTGTCAACCCTTATTTTGACCTAGATGAATGCAGCCCTGGTGAGTTACTCCCCAGAGCAGATAAGCTATTCTCCAGGGCTGCATTCAAGCATCGCGGTTGCAATGTAAATTGTAAATTAACACATTATGCTGACCTTCAAGGGTTAAAGACCCAGGTTAATGACCATGGATACTGATTGGTCACGAACTCATTAGTGAGAGTACTGCTTGTTTTGCAGTGCCACCACAATAGGGCCAAATTTTAAAAAAAGTGTGTTTCAGGTTACCCGACCCTACCTAGCAAAACAGAGCCGACCCTAGAAATATTTATGCAATTTTGAAAAAAAAATATTTGGGTCATTTTGGGGCTATTTAAGGGTCGATCTGATAGTTCACGAGTCGAGGCGGTTGTCGTCGAGTCAACATTGTAGTTCGTGAGTATTTTTCTGGGTACTTTTCAGGCTAAAGTAAAAAGAAAATTTAAAAAGAAGAAAATCCGACCTACCTACCCTAGATTTTCAGACCATGTAACCTGAAACACAACTTTTTTTTTTGGCCTAGGTGTAAATACTTTGTGTTAACCCTTTAAGGACAGCATGTCGCTGAAAGATGGCATTTGTTGTCGTGATACACCAATACAACCCTGGCAAGTTACTGGCCGGTGCTGCATTGCTGCATCATGCCAATCATTCAGGAGTGTCTCAACCCCATAGGGTCGACATGATCCTTGAATTCAGCACTGGCGAGTTACTCGTCATGCATCATGCTGACCAAGGGCATGATGCATTAAGGCATGATGCCGTCCTTAAAGGGTTAAAAGAGAAGTCAACAAGTTCTTTTAAGACTCTCTAAGGCCAACCTTTGGTGCCATAGTGCCTGGACAGGACCAATTAAAGTGCAGAAATATGCTGACTGGTCACTATAGTATGGACAGGGTCCGGTCACTAACCTGTTAAGGGCCGCATAGTGCTTTAATGAATCATTTCCTTGGTCGACGTGATGCATGAATGCAGTCCTGGCGAATCTACTCGTCAGGCCTGTATTCATGCATTATGAGGTTGATTTCCGTCGGTGTGATCCCAGGGCTACATTTGATGCATCATATAATGAACAAGTACATTCTACATTTAAGCATTATGTGGCCCTTAAAGTACCTTAAAGGATTAAACTGCAGAGATAGGCCTTATGGTCAGTACGCGGTGACATTATGCCACGTACAAGGATAATTCACTTAGTATGCACCTTTTTCTGTCTTGCTGGAAAGGCCAAATACAACCCAAGAGGTCATTGGCAATGCTCTTAGCATATTCTGAAATCCGTGCTAGTATCCCATCATTTATCAGTACCAAGAAATGAGTTGTAATCTATTTGAAGATTATTTCAGAAGTGCTTTTGTGATCCTTGAAGTTGGGATTTGTCAAAGGCATCTTGTGCCAATGTTGTATGTAGGCAAGGTACACTACACGAGGACGACTTATTCACGCACGTAAAACTCCGGGAGAGATTTGAAATAAAATAGAGGCAATAAAATGCCACAAGTAGGGACGGTGGTAAGGGGGGGGGGATCCGTTGGGATCCGCCAGCGACTCTATAGCAACTTGTTCACTTGACAATGCAACAATGTTGTAGCAATGTTGCCTCGTGACGACAAATGTTGTAACAATGTTGCCTCGTGACAACAAATGTTACTTTGAAGCAATATGCCCTGCTCAAAGGGTTAGTATGGAGGCGCATCAAACTGTGTGAAAATTTAAAAATAAAAGACTCTTCAAAAACGGAAAGATGCTGGTAGGGAGTGAGGTTGGGGTTAATGGTATGGGGCCGGGGGGGGGGGGGGGGCTGGTAAGGGGGATCTGTTGAGGGGGGTATACACACACCGGCTGAACTTCCGGCGCGGGGTCTTGATTCCCCGAGCTTCATTCCCATCACGATCCGACCCCGGCAGGTGACGTCTTGAAGCGGAGCCAAAACCAACGTCAGTACTCCAGCACAGGGTCAGCACGGGTAGGGGCGGCCACAGGGGAGGGGGGCTCCCTGGGGGTGGGGTGGGGGACCCTTATGGCGTGGCCGTGGGGGATATGTCAGTGGAAACCTCTGCTGCTATCCTCAACTGTCCTGGTTTTATACAGCTACAGGTTAAAGCTACAGGTTCTACAAAATGTACTCTATACCTGAGTATACAAGTAGTGAGCTCACCAATACCTACAAGTTATACAAACTGTACTATAAACCTGCATACAAGTAATGCATCAATTCTAACAGTCATCCCCTGCTTTTGTGAAAAGAAACACAGGGATGAAAGTTTTCAATTTTTCCCTGATTTCAAGTTCCCACGAAGACCTGTACTTTTATATGGAGGATATTTATTCGGGGAGCCTTAATATGAACAATTGAATTTCTTTGTAGATTGGTCATTTTCGTCCCTAGAAACAGTTCACTAAGAGTTCTTTGCCACTACATAGCATTGGTTATTCTTCTGTCAGAGCGTATTATTGCATTTTAACCGTTAAGGACAGCATAGTATAGCCTACACAAATACGCTATGCGCTATCTTACCATGATGCATGAGCCAATTAAGAGCTGCACAAACTCGCTTAACGAGTACCTTTTCCCGCCACAAAGGGCCCGAGGGAGCCTCTGTGGTGGACCTAGAGTAGGCTCTACAGGTGGACTTGAAGTAGGCTCTGTGTTAGGCAATGCTCTGTGGTGGACCCGATTAAAGTAGGCCTTAAAGTAGGCTCCTCATGTGGACTTAAAGTAGGCTCCACAGGCGGAATTAAAGTAGGCTCCACAGGTGGACTTAAAGTAGGCTCCACAGGTGGACTTGAAGTAGGGCCTACAGGTGGACCGGGAGTAGGCACTAGAAGTGGACCTAAAGTAGGTTCTGTGGTATCCGTGTGGTGGACAGTGCTCTGTGGTGGACCAGAGGTAGGCCTACAGGTGGCCCTAGAGTAGGCAAGGCTCTGTGGTGGACTTGAAGCGGCCTGGATGCTGGACAATGCCTCCCCTGTGGCGGGACTGGTGGCGCCCCTGGCGGCGCCCCTGGACGTCCTTATTGACACACGGCTTGGCACGCCGCCCCTACAGGTGTGTCTAACCCTCCACAGGCGGCATGATGCTTTAATGCACTCTGTCGGCATGATGCATTCATGCACTCTGTCGGCATGATGCATTCATGCACTTTGTCGGCATGATGCATTCATGCACTTTGTCGGCATGATGCATTCATGCAGCTCCTGCATGCATCAAGCAGATCCTTAGAAAACGGCTTGATGCTACATGCATCACTGGCTAGTGCATGCATCATCAAAACTAAGGAGATAGAACAGTACATTAAAGCACTATACGGCCCCTAAAGGCCCAGCGCCCCTATATATAGAGCTGAGTACTTGTCCCGACTGCACTCTGGCTGTTACTGGACGTGCAGTAAGATCTGCGGGTTTCAGGCTTAAAGGGTTAGGATATTAGGATTGTGGGGGGGGGGGGGGGCAGGAGGGGGGGGGGTCAGTGGTCACTGGCTTGTTTCCTCCACGTGCCGCCAGAGGGATCCCCCCGTGACCTTGGGTGTTAATTCGGCAGGTCAGCGAGGACGATCCTAGACTTGCTCAAGTCCTAGAATTTGAATAAAGACAAAAAATATACTTTTCTCCACTATACTTTTCTCGACTGTCTAATTCTAGAGTGGGAACAACCAGGGGAGGGGAGGAGGAGGGGGGGGGGTAGTGCGTGGCGGAGTAGAGCTCTCACTGATGCAGGCCAGTCTAGGACGATCCCTGTGGAGCCAAATGCACCTGTTGACCTGTTGAGGAGGCACAACGCAAAACTGGGACCGGTCCGTGTATCGGGGGTCTGTGCCAATGGCGTGCATGGGCCGGGAGAGCACGGGGACGGAATGTGGCCGTGCGCGGACCCACCTCTGGAGGCCAAGTGTTCAACTCTAGGGAAACTTTGTTGTCATATTGTGGCTGTTGTTGTTGTTGTTGTTGTTGCTGTTGTTGTTGTTGTTGTTGTTGTCACGTGACCAGCAGCCCGCCTGCAGCTACAAGTGCAGTTCTGGTACGCTGGGTGTAGAACCATGCAACAGGTTGGAACCATGACGACCAATCGCGTGATACATTCAAGCCGTGGTCGGCCGGTGCATGGATGCAGCACTGGCGAGTAACTCACCAGTGCTGTATTGTGCCTCTACATGGGTACCCACACTTTTGACCATGTCGGCGTGTCGATTTTTAGCAAAAGGGGCGTGTCGATGTGTCAATTTTTAGCTATATAAGAACTTAGAGAAAGATCCCAGTGGGTCGATTTTTATCCCTTCTTTCCCTGTGTCCGTCGATTTTTAAAAGGGCCGTGTCGCACGTGTCGATTTTTAAAAGGGCCGTGTCGCCGTGTCGCACGTGTCGATTTTTACCCCATGTAGAGGCACTGTATTGAATGAGAGCCTCCCAACTTTCCATACCTGTATGCAATTATATAGATCATGTAATTAACCCAAAATGAGAAAACCACCTAAAATTAGCTGATATTGTATCTTTGAATGAAGGCATGGACAAATGTCCAGAGACAGTGACACAGTGTGTACATCATATACCAAGGTGCATGTCAGTGTACATGTATATTTACATGTCCCCTATACATGTCCCCCACGTGCCCCCCGTGCAGCCATGAGTGGTCCGCACCCAGACACCTCTATACACCCATGCAACAAAAAAGGGGACTTCTCAGAGAAGTTGTTGATCAAGTTTTTTTTACATTTCTGAAGCGTGACTGACAAATAGGCACACAAAACATGGAAAACCTGCATTTTGATATACTTTTAGAAGGGTAATTATCCTGGGAATGTTCTAATAAGAAATGTACACAAACATAGCCATTTGATACAGACAATATTATGAGGATTCCGCTAAAACCAAACTAAACACAACTTTATTATGAAAAGATCACCCTTTCTTGGTGCATTGGTCTATAGAGGCACCTAGCGGCACCTGGGGAGACCACGTGATAAGCTGCCTCAGATACCTCACCTGATAACGAGGCTATCAGGAACAAGGTCAAGATAGCACCAGATAACCCTCTGACCACAGCAGAGTGCTTTAATGTGCTAACCACATTGGTCGGCATGATGCATGAATGCAGCCCTGGTGAGTAACTCGCCAGTGCTGCTTTCAAGCATCATGCTAACCCCACAGGGTTGATGCACTCTTTAGTGGTCGGTATGATGCAATAATGCAGTGCTGGCGAGTTACTCGCTGGTGTGAATCTTCGCAATATTGTGTCGTTATTGATAAGGGTTAGCAGTCAGGTAGGACCCTGGATGTTCAGCACTTGTTGCTGATAGTGAGATGAGATTGTGGACTACATGTGTACTATCTGGAGGCATGTGGAGGGGGAGTGTATTATGGTGACCTACACTGAAAAAGTAAACTTGTCTCCAGACTCGTTGAAGTGACTATCATAAAATAAACGAGTCTAAAGTCGTCCAACCTATCAGGTTACCATCCCACAAATAGAATCTGGAGCTGGCAAATGTAGGGTTTTGGGCTGGCACATACCAAGTGGGTCTTCCATCTCCAGCTAGATGACACGCTTCCTTGTCACTTACATGAGCTTTTGACTTGTTTATTTTATGATCGTCATTTTGAAGAGTCTGGAGACAAATTTATTTTTTGAGTGTAGACAGATTTTCCACTCAGATGTCATCTAGAAAACTACACCCATTGATGTATAATCTCAGCTAATCTATTTCAGGGGATAGCATAAACATGTACTGTACATAGGTTTGGTGCATCATAAATACCATTAGCAAGTCCAGCAACCATATAGAGTTTGTCTGGCCTGATGCATAAATGCAACACTGCGGAATAACTCTTCAGTACAGCAGGGCATACCTACACTGTAGTGTGCACAAAATGCAGTTTGATATTAAATCAACATTGAATCAACATTACATTGACAAACATTTTTCAATGTTGATTCAATGTTGTGTGCCCACCGGGTAGTTATGCCCCTAAATGATTAGGGATGTTTCTGTTGTGCTATCCTATCCTCTATATTGATGATTTAAAAAATATATATTGATAATTTAAAAAATAATAAATCATACCCTATATTTAGATATTACCAGCATTATTTTTATTAGGTTTAATAGATACAGCCACATCAAAATAAGAATGTAAAAGTACCCAAACCTAGCATGGGCGCATTGCCCTACTCCCGCTAGGACCTCTGTCATTTCAATATAGTATTATTCATAACATGGTACATATTGTCCAGGTATGACAACACTATTCATAGTATAACAATTCAGGCGTACATTATATTATACATTATATTAACCCCTCCCTCTTGTCTTGTCTCTTCAGGCTGAGCAGCATGTGGAGTTCGGGCCCATGTTCAGGGAGAAGCTCGGTCCCCGGTACCAGGTGCACCTTTCCGACCCCGCCCTCATCGAGACGGTCCTCAGGAACCAGGGCCGCTACCCCATCCGGTCCTCATTCAACTCATGGAAGGTCTACCGGAGGGTCACCGGCGAGGAGTTTGGCATCCTTACATCGTGAGTAATATTTTATTTTATTGAATTTTATTGAATTGAATTTATCTTTATTTCTAATCATGTTAGACATAGGGTAGATTCATCATGAGTCGGACCCTGAGACAGACACTGATAATGAGGTACTCCTGTATGATTAGACTTGTATTGGAGAGCCATAGGAAGCAATGACATAAATTTTACCATTGTTACAAACAAATGTATTAAAATATTTGAATATACATATATCGAGGTGGTCATCTCAAGGTATGTGTCCGACTTCAGGTGAATCTACCCTAGTCAAATATAGTCTATTAGTGCTTTATGTATTCTTGTGTGTAAATCACTCAATCTTGTATCGTGGATAACTCAGTCATTGTAATTTCAAATATTTAGTCTTTTCTAATATTCTAAACTCCTATTCACCTGTTGTGTTAACATATCATATATCCTTGTTCTTATTGCCATGGGTACCTTTCTCTTTGTATTATGGGAAACTCAGTAGTTCTATCTAATCTAAATCAGTTTTTCACCCTTTGTATCTAATGATATCAGTTATGCAGTCTTTGCTATTTAACGGTCTTCATCAAGCATTCATCTTTATCATTGGTGACCAGGGTATTTTTATCAGCATCAATGTCCTTTTTCCTATTAGTTACTTCGTCATTGTATTAGTAGTAGCACCAGGTATTAAGAATTATGATCTACTTTTGCAGAGAAGGAAAGAATTGGCAACGTATTCGCAGCGTCCTGAGTAAACGGATGTTAAAACCCAAGTTAGCCGGACAACACGCGCCTCAACTCAACAATGTGGTGGGAGACATGGTCACACGGATACGCTCACTACGGGACCAAGTAGGCAATGAGGAGCTCACACAACAACTCCCCTTTGAACTCTACAAATGGGCCATGGAATGTAAGCTTTAGTTAATCTACCTTACTTGATACCTTGTGGATTTTGATTGTCTATGTCCTTTGTAGTCATGATGCATGGATGTAGCCCTAGCATCATCATCTATAAATGACACGTACTGTTCAGTCAATGTGATACATAGCTCAGGTTTACTGACGATACTACAAGTTTCTTGTCCCCAGTCATCTTCCTTCAGTTGGGCAGAGTATAGTAGGCATCCTTTAAATCTACTAATGCTGTCCATGCTTCCCCCTCATGGTGTCTTTATCAAGGTCATATTGAGATGGGAAATTTGATTCATCATTATTTCCTGCTGTTAAGTGTCAGTAGGTCCCAGGGAATTTTTGTAGCTGTAGTAAAAAAGGAAACATGCAATGCTCCTCTCTACTCACCTGATCACCTGATGTTAAACTGGGCTAATGTGCCTCACCTGTTGTTTTCAGCTATTGGCACTGTTCTATTTGAGACGCGGATGGGTTGTTTAGAAGAGGAGATCCCCGCTCGTGTAACAGAGTTCATTAATGCCATTACACAAATGATGGCATCCTCCATACCCATTATCATCGCCGAGGAACTTCACAGAAAACTCAACACCCGGTTCTGGCGCACACATAAGGAAGCGTGGGACACACTCTTTGAAATCAGTAAGTTGTACTATGTGTAGTATTAAAGCTAGTATGTCAGCTAATAAATAGACAAAGGTGAACGAGTTTTTGGTCTGTTGGGGGGTTATTTCACGCGTTGACCCTCGGGCCGTATTTCATGAGGCCGTAGACTGAGTGAAATGTGGCCTGAGGGTTAACAAGTGAAATAACCCTCCAAAGACCATGAACGAGTATGCCTTTGTGTTTATTTTTTTATCCTTTTCGATTCAAATTAAATCATTAGGGCCCATGGGACGGTTGAGGAGTTAAAATAGCTTTTTTCTACTCCGTTCAAAAGTAAACAAACCGCCATTTTGATGACGTCACAGGGCCGTGTAATACGGACATGGGTTAATTCACGGGGGAATGAAATACGGACCTCTTTAGTTAAATCAATGGGACTGCTGTATATCATAAAAAATAAATAGCTATCGGTGGACAGAAATCTAGACCTGTTAGGGGTGCATTGTAGCACTGTTGGGTTTACAATGCACTGCCCTACAATCACAACATAACAACCTGTATACCAGCTGTACACGACCACAACATTCAGTCTCCTCCTACCTCCAAATCACAATAAGGAGAACATTGATACATACTATAAAGAATGATGTCAAACATTAGAAAATGGTTAATGGAGGAAATTGCAAGAATATTCTATAACTTGATTTTTGGGTGTTGAATTCAGAAAAAATAAACATATATAAGATTTTATGATTTAAATGCCGAAAGATTGAAATGAAATCATTCAAAGATCAGTAAGTTGTGAAATGTTTAGTATTAAAACTGATGACTTGATAGTACACAACTGATAATGATATTTAAAATGGTAGATAAAAATCAAATGCATATGTAACTTAGGAGAACATAAAGATGGCATTATATATCAGTATATCTTTTTATTCCTTTGTATCAATGTCAAATTAGCTCACAATACCAATTTGTCCCCTTACAGCACGGTCCTTTGTGGATGCCCGGCTAGACGAGATCGACCGGAACGTCTCAACGACACAACCGGACGATGAGAACTCAGGAGAGTTCCTCTCCTTCCTGCTCTCATCGAAAAAACTGTCCATGAAGGAAATTTACGCTAACATGACAGAATGTATGATCGGCGGTGTCGACACGGTGAGTCGTTATGTTATCCTAACAGAAACACAACTCTAATATATAAGGGGGATGCAGAGGGGGGTGTAGGAAAGGGAATTAGCCCCTTTCAGAATAGAGATTTTCAGTTTTGAATGGATAAACATCTGAGGCTGTCTACAAAATAGTCTACTTACACATTACAACAAAGGCATCCCAGTTGAACCCTATAGTGCACCGTAGGGAGTGTGATTTGATTGGTTTAGAGCTTGTACTGGTTACACAGAGTATGATATAGGGCACTCACCTTGTCCACTTGCCCTGAGTGTCCCCGTGTGAGTGTTTACGACACCGAGTAACTACCTGTTGCTTCTGTGTGTTTTACAACAGATTCCACAGCTGACACAACTCCTTAAATCACCCCCTAACCCCCCCCCCCTCCAATACAGTGTCACCATGTCCCCTATGTTAAACACACATAACCCCTACTATAGTACTCTCTGCAGTCTCCCAACAGGCCAAGGGCATTACATGTTACCTGACACAGGATACCATAGATGATAACCTAGAGGATACCCTCAAAGATGTTATTCCTATTTTTAGCTGACATTTCAGTGTTTTAATCACTGAATTATAATAATTTGCAATAGGAAATTCTCCAACATAACCTACTTCTTGATGACCAGGCAGTGGCACCTCTGTACCCTTGCAGAAAGCTTTAAGATATTGCCCAAATGAAAAATGGCAAACCCTTTTATTCATTTTTTTTTTGGGAGGGGGGGGAGGCTTCAGTTTTCATTCTTCCACAGATATGACAACGATCCGTGAGTTCACACAGCTATGCAACAAGGTCAACCACAGGCACTTCTAGTTGTAAGGAAATATTGTTGCACTTTGTACCATGAAACGCCCCTCTTATTGTGTGACCTATGCGCACACGTTTAACCCTGTTGCTCACAGCGGTAGTGTATAAACCATACAAGCTGTATCTCACTCAGGCCCAGGACCCCAAACCACAGATGCAATCAGCTCCAAGCCTGGTCCCCATATATCACCTCCTACAGGTGTGTCCTGCTCTACCTATAGGGATCCCAGGTGTTAGGCCATGGGCGCGGCCATGTCTAACCCCCGGTGTCTCCTTATGTTGTCCTTAGATGGGGCCTAAGTCGGGATAGTAATTGCTAGGATAGAATAGCATTGGCCCTCAGTACCTACTGGCCAAGGGCCTGTACTGAAGGTTCTTAACTGAACACAAGTGGTGCTGCGATCGACGGTCAAGTTCCCTATAGAGAACTCTCCCCCCCCCCCCACCCACCCACCCATCACTACCTTTACAGGTACCCTACTCCTCCTGCTCACCCTGGTCCATTCCCCCAAGTGTGCCCAATTTCACACATTTTATGCCGATATGAAAAACATTGTTTCATGTACTCTTGTACTCAGGGACCTACGTACGGTCCTAGCCAATTTTAGAGAAAAATTATAACCCAATTTTAGACAAAACCCCCATAAAATGAAGCATCGCTAAATGCTCAGCCTAGTTCATTCTCACAAATTTGGCCAATTAAAAAAAAGAAAAAAGAATTAGACACAGAGGGTTTTTGAGAATTGACCAGCTTACTTTTGGGGTTCAGCCTGGGGTTCAATGTACACCTGTAGGCCAACACCTGTGGTGTATCCACAGTGGGTGTGGGTGTGTAGGGGGATGGGGCTGTAACAGCAGCACAGGCTTAAACTGAGCAGGATGCTTAGATTTTGAGTAGACACTTTTATATAACACAAGGGATGACAGAGCTAGACGCCCATCGTCTTTTAACCCTAGATGGCCCTGCTGTACCATTATCTTTGGCCATCAACAGTAGCGCCGTCTAGGTTGCATTCTACAAACTACCTAGTCCACCATCATCTTTCTACCTCAGATGGTGCCACCTGTGTATGGTCAAAGACATGGTACAGCAGGGCTATGTAGGGTTGAAAGGTGATGGTGGTCTAGCTCTGCCATACCTTATGGTACATACAGACACCTACTACAAGTAGTTAAGCATGCTACTAACTTAGTTTAGGCCTGTGAACAGTAGCAGTTGGGGAGGAGAGGATCGAACTCCTGACCCTATAACCCCAAGACCCCATCTATCTAATAGGGCTGGTAACACGTCTGAATTCTGCCCATTTTGTTTCTCGGGGCAAAGAGACAATTTGGGGTAAATTATGGACAATTCGGGTTTAACACTACACCCACACCCCCAGACCAACACCTGTAGGTGTTTCTACCAAGTACCAGCATAAGGGTTTGAGTGGTAGGAGTGGTAATGTGTATAGGGTGAAGGGGTGAGGGGTTATTGCTAGGGTTGTAACAGGTGCAGCAGCCACAGGGGGAGGTGGGGATCGAACTCCTGACCTTGTACCAACATGTGGATACAGGGTGGCATTTGACAGCTTCAGGTTTAGGACGGAGGGTGGAAATTGTGTCCGAAGCAACTTGAATTTGGGAAGTCAGGGCAAATAACATGAAATACAACATGCATGTCTTCATTAGGACATATTTGTTACAGGATCCTCAGACGACCAAACAATGTCAATCAGTTCTTTGAACTAAATCTAATGGGAATCTGGATGCTTTACACCATTCCCTGTTGGGTCTTGTGCAAGTCAATCCTCTTGTTTTTCTATAATGATGGATATTTCTAGGCCTCTACAAATTCAGTGGGAAAGGGGTGTTTTTGACGACTTGGTGCCCAGGTGCTGTCCCTTCAGGGCGACTGAGAAATATCATCAGACCAGAAAACCAATATACATGAAATTTCACTACATGAATTTAGCTTCTAGATCTTCAACCTTGCGAGGCATTCCCCAAACCCCCTATGATAATGGCCCTGTCACCTCATGTGCCATCTTCAGGGGCAGTCTTTTTTTTTCATTTCACATCCTTATATAGTCATTCTGGAGGCAGCCTGGACTCCCTTTTGACGCTGTTTCTTTTCTCTGTGTCCGGGAACCCTGTGTAGGCCCTCAGGTTGGGTCCTAGCCTCAAGCTTCAGCTCCATTTTCCGCCACAAGGCCTTCAAATGGTACCGGTGAAACTGCTATATTTACATTGTGATTTCCTGCCAACACAGGGTGTACAAGATTCGATTGGTCAACTTCCTGAAGAAAAGTTTGTCAAACAAGTTTTTTTTTGTATGAGTTATAGAATTGGGTCCTGAGACTGGTTGGATCCCCCTGTAGCACTACAGACGTGTGGCACAGGATCCCCCCTGACCCCACGTGACCGCCCCCCCCCCCTGCCGCCCCCTGGTGGCCGGGTGTCGGGTTAGGGGGAGCGCCGCCAGGGGGCGTGGGCCCCGTGTCGGGGTTTGTCAGGGTGTTAGATTACCAGCTCTAGGGTCAGCACTAGGTCAGTAAGGCTAACAACACAACAACCTGGGATTCAGTCTAAATCTACCGTAATAGTAAAATGTAGTATTTTGTAAATGTATTTTCAAAGGCCTCAGCGTCGCATTTGAACTTGCATTGGTGTCTTTGTATCATTTTAAAAGAAAGATGTATCAACCCTTTGCCGGCCCTTTGGGAGAGTATCATTCACTTCTCGGAGGGCCAAAGGCCTAGCATATCAGGCCCGTAACTAGGGGGGGTTCGTCGGTTCGAACGAACTCCCCCACAGCCCTGATGAATCAAAATAGTTCCACCCTAGCTGGCCTTAAAGTGGGGATAATTAGCTCCATGTCAGTTTTCGCGGCTTGTAAATCGGATAATTATTAAGGTCTCTAGAGAGTAAACTGTGAAAGGATGGTCCGTTTTATTATATGGTTCATCCGATTTATAGTTTTGACTACAAATCAAGTCATTAATTGCATAATTTTTCATGAAAATCCAACAAGTTCCACCATTGAATTTATATAGTTCCACCTTATTGAAAAACGAACCACCCCGCGAAGAGGGCTAGTTACGGGCCTGCATATTAAAACATTAGACTGTCCTTAAAGGATGAAAGCCTGCCCCCCCCCCCCAACCCCATCACTAGTTTTCTTCTTGAAGCCACCATGGCTCCTTTTTGGCCTTGAAGATCTGAACCTGGTACCCAGCTAGTTGTCACCTCTGGGTTGCGGCAGGCGTGTACCCTGGTCCTCTGTATACCCTCAGCCTCAGTCCACCTGTACCCTAACCCTGATACACCTGACAGGCTGATGTTTTACAAGCCATGATGATGATGATGATGATGATAGGGCAGCATTGGTTTTAATGCAATATGTCGTTTTGTCATCATAATGCATCAATGCAGCACCGTTGAGTAACTCAGCAGCGGTGCATTGAATGCACCATGCGATGTTTATACAATAAGGGCTGGCATAATGCGTTAATGCCGTGTAGGCGAGTAACTCGCAGTGGTGCATCGCTGCATCATGGGAACAAACCAACATGAACCTGGATAATGGCGGGATAATGCAGCCCTGAAATGGGAACAAGGGATCTACATGTAGACTATAGCATGTCCAGAAACGTTCACCACCGTCGGGCCTATACTACCTTCATCGTCCTTGTGGTACCAAAGAATGCCGACTATTTCACCCTAGTATTTCACCCTTGATTTGGCCAGCAATGTTAGAGATGTGGTGACGGGTGGTTAGAGAGGAGGGGTGACGTCATTGACAGGGGGGTGATCGACCACAAGTTGTGGTTACTAACCGGAGACTGATCACAGACCGAGTGTGGTTAGCCCTAACCGTCCCCACACCACAGCCACGAGGCCCCACACAACACCTACTGTACCTTTCTCCTATACAGTGGGAGTGGCCAGTACAACAACATGGGTGGTGTGGAATTTATTTGCTCCTTCCCTCGCCTATAGGAATCTGGACCTATACCCAGTGGGTCCGCCATTTTAAATTTCGCTGGTTGAGGTTAAACCCACTGTTAAGACATACCGCTATGGGTACAAATAGGGGACAAGCAGGGGACATGCTTGTTACAGTTTTATCAGCTCTTATCAGTGCTTGTGGCCGTAACCAGCGCACCTCCCTCCAGACCCCTATATAAGGCCACCCTCTGCCGCCCCGCCCCATCTACAGAAGATTATTGACTGATTAAAGGAGAATTTGGTATCAAATTAAGACCAACACTCTTGGCAATTCATTGAGCTAGATACATTGCATTTTCACAATATTCACAGATTAATAAACTCTTAACTACTAAAATGTAAATTTTGTTTTCCAAAATCCTGTATTTTCCCTACGGATTAGGCTCCCACCAAAAGAAGAGAAGTAAAAAACGCCCTCGTCATATGTTCGGTGCCCAGTTATGAGAAACCTTTTTGAATGGCCTTAAAAGCTGCTAAAACCATGAAGAGATGGTTGGGCATTTTGGACCTTCAAGCACTGACACAAATATCAAGAAAGAATCTTCCCATATGGGTCAGTGATTGAGATTCCCACAACTAAGGCGTGGTGTGGGAAATAGTTATGGCATGATTTGACGCTCGTCCACATCAGAACACGTCTATAATTGAATACTCAGGAAGGGCGGACCCGGGTAGATATACTTGACAAATTATGGGCGGGTTCCGATCCAGCCTCGAGTCAACGACAACGTCATGTCCCGTGACGTAGTCGGGTGTGACGGATCAAGAAAGATAACACTAGTACCATTTGACGTGTACTTAGTGCACAAGGGGGCGGACCTCTACTAGTGCAGTTTAATTGTATACTCATTATTGAGTGAATCCATTGTGTACTAGTGGGGCCATTTTAATACTTCCTGGGTCTGCTGTTCCCGGTTGAACTGAATCGTTGAATGGATGACGCCACATTGTGGTGGACAAAGTTCAGACATGGGATCTAGACGGGCGTCAGTGCAGCCATATCTCACCCTATTTCCCTTTAAAATAAATCTGCAATAGCTTTGTACTTAAAGAACGACATAGGGATTCATTGGCTACTTTCTATGTCTTATATATTGTTGCATGAATGTATGCAGCCATGGTAAGTGACTCCCTACTATATCATGCTGCATTTCCTGCATCATGCCGACCTCATGGGGCTGATGCACTCTCGGAGACTCAGCATGATGCACCAATGCAGTGTCAGTAAGTTATAATACTGGTGGTGCATCAGGGTACCAGGGTACAACACAAAAGTAACAAAGGAGGGTATCTAAACACAGACTCATTCATGCATCATGCCGACCTCTTGTGGCTGATACACCCTCGCAGGGTCGGTATGATGCACTGATACACTCTCGAGGAGTCGGCATGATGCACCAAAGCAGCACCAATGGGATACTAGTGTTGTACCAGTGTACAATACAAAGGATCCAATCTAGACACAGACTCATTTATGCATCATGCCGACCTCATGGTGCCTGCTGATACACTCTCGGAGAGTCGGCATGATGCACCAATGCAGCACCAGTGAGATACTAGTGTTGTACCAGGGTACAATACAAAGGCGCCTATCTAGACTCAGACATCCCCCCTCAGCAGGGCTATATCTCACTCAGCTGCGGCGCAAGGAAATCCGAGTGAAATATGGGAGCCGCCAGAGGAGGAGAGGAAAAAGATGGAAAACTAGGTGAAAGGGAAAGAAGTGGAGGCCTGATGATAGGGTCGGCGGGTGCAGCGGTTACTCAACCTGGTTGTCATGCGGCAAACCGGGACAATTAGTTCCACATTCAACAACAGCTTCCTCACTAGCGACCTTTTTCCCCTCTTTTATTTTTTATTTTTTATTTTTTGTAGCTTTTTTATTCGCTCACCCTTTGCTCTTGTCTGTATCGTGTGTCAGTGTCAATGCCCCCTTGTCGGCACAGTTACACGGAGCAGGGCCCAGGACAGTGGGAGTAGTGGTAGGGGGGGTCTCTGTAGCTACCCTAGATTAGTAGATATAACCTTGAGAAGGCATTACTGATAGAGGGTACCTCAATGTTGAGTTAACTGATTGAACAACTGACCCCGAAAAGGGACGCACCCATTTAGCTGATGTTGCCCTGTAAAAGTCGAACTTTCTCAGGGAAATCTTGGTGAAAAATTACCTCATAAAAAGACATTTAGGCTAGAATTGACAGTGCAACAGTGCATAGTTCCCCGTTTGGCCACCGCTTTTGGCACCCTGGCGCTGCAGTCGCAACTCGGTCCTGCCTCTACCATGAGAGCATATAGGTCGGCCAGAACTGGGGTAGTAACTTCCAGTGGCCAAGACGAACCCTCCTGGTGATTTATATCTCAGTGTAGATTGTAGGACAAAGTGTACAAGTTTACATGAACCTAGCCTCCAGGGCCCCTCCCTCACCCCCCCCCCCCCCTCACACTGTCACCCTGCTAACCCTTTAAGGACGCATGTCATTAAAAGATGATATTTGTCTGCATGATGCACCATTGCAGCCCCAGTGAGTAACTCAGAAGTCTGCATTTGTGCATCATGCCGATCCCTCGGGGGGTGTATCAACGCCAGAGGGTCGGCATGATGCATGGATGTAGCCTTGGTGAGTTACTCGCCATGGCTGCATTCATGCTTTAGGACGACCAAGGCATGATGCATTAATGCACCCTTAAAGGGTTAATTGGGGGGTAGGGCCCCATAGGTAGAGTGTCCCTGAGTATTAGTATGAATCAAAGTTTTTCATATCGACACAAAATGAGTGTGATTACACGTGTCAGCTACAGTAGTTATCAGTCAACTCACGTGGGCTAGGCCGTATATAACCCCCCCCCCCCCCCCCCGCCTCACCCCGCTTTTTGCAAATAATTTCCAGCCGGTCCAACTTCCCTCGAGTTTACAACGCTCATGTTGTTACTAAAATCTTTCCAGTAACCACATATTTACATGAATTCAAGGGATCCAATGTAACAGCAAATTACAATTTGTAATTACAATAATTACCTATTCTATACAGGATATAAACTATTTCCTTTACATCGTAACTTGACATTAACAGCTTGCTATCAGCCTCAGATGCCGCCATGATGATGACAATTCGCCAACCACAGGAATTGTCAAGGTTCATTCAGCAAACCTATGATTTCTCAGTTCGTTGATGCTTTTCCCTGAGTTACATAATGGGTGTGAGGAATCTTGTCAAGCAATTATGTCCATTATCCGCTAATCAAAGATCAAGAAAAGTGCATCTGCACTCACGTCTAGTTCCCGTTTACCCTCAAGGCCTCGGGCCCACGACCCTCCCCTGTTCTCATGTGTCATCGCACTTATATCCAACCTGGGACCTGAGACAAGTGTTTAAGGTCTACATCTAGGATTTTATCCTTTTTTTCTCTAAATATATCAGTCACTCAGTCACTCAATCAGCCTTCTTGCGTCTCGTTGACAGCACAGATGTGTGAACCGGCAGTCAAACCGTTCTCGCCTCGTTTTGAGACATTTTCACGTCGTAAACTGAAGCAGACGACATTTGTTTCCTCCGCTGGTTCCTTGTGACACTCACTTTCTGCTTGTACCTTACAAGCCCTCGGGGGGGGGGGGCACTGAGTCTGTGAGGGTAGATAACAACTGCCGCCCTACCGCCCCTCTTTTTAGAGGTAGGGAAATTTGACTGCCCTACTCTTCAGAGGTTGGGAGATTTAACTCCCCCACTTTTCAGAGGTTGGAAGATTTTAGGAGCTATTGAAGTTTAGCTCTCTCTGGGTATTGTACAAAATTCCATCTTAATCATCCATTACAACAAGAAAACTTGTTCAATATAATGATACTAATTTAACCGTCCTACTTATGAGGGCCTTGAAGACATCTGACCGCCCCCCCTTTTCAGGATCTAATGGAAAATCACCTGTACCGCTTTCCAGAGTTATCCTGCAGTGGTTATCCAATACATGGTGGAGTGCCCCCCGGGCTACAAGCACTATATACTTATACACTGTAAAAGAGGTATAGATCCCTATAGACTCCCGACCCAAGGAAGAGTTTTTTTCCCCAAAATTATAAAAAACAAAACACTATTTTGTTCATTTAGCTGAACCTTATAAGCAGGATTTGAAAAAAATGTTTATGAGATTCCCAAGACAAATAATCCCAAAGGATGTACATTTTTACAAGGCATTACTTGTTTGTCATGTATCAGGCACGAAGTCCACTTCTCGAAGCATTTATCAAATGTGGAGCGTTTCTTGTGGCGTGGGTTTGTAGTTTCCCGCTACTCTATTCTAGTAGTCTCAGTATAGTATAGGTAGTGTACACAGACACTTGAGAAGTGACCTCATACCTGACACCCCCCCCCCTCACACACACACACCTCCATCTACCTGACCAGGGGGAGGTGGCACCTTGTCCATACGATCCTCCATTGCACCTAGGGCCCCAGAGAGGTAAAATTGACAAGGCGATAAGACCCGGTTTTAGCCTATGTGGACAGGGTGACAAGGGACAAGGGAGTGCAGGGGGTTGGCGACAAGGGATGATACCACTGCTTAAAATCGACAAGGGACAAGATCCAGTCTTGGGCCTTTACAGTGACTGTGAGCATAGTGAAATGTTAACCATGTGAGATGGGAAACCTGGGTGGGAGCATTGTGACATAACACACTCAGTGCTGTAGGTAGACTACTGTCTTTCTATTTGCTATTAGTTCTATATACATTTAGTAATGCAAGGTTAATAATACTTTCCCACACTGTCCCAAATTAAGACTGTTGACTCAGTTGTCCTGCCATCTATGCACTACAGTAGTATAGCCACACACATCAAAGCAAGTGCAAAGCTGCTCTTAAAAATATGTCAAAGTTGCACATATTGAAAACTAAAATGGCAATATTTACATTCTATGTTCACTAGTTTACACCATGTCCCTAATGTGATGCTCATTGATAAATGAATATCGTACTACTCTCAGAACAAAAAAAAACAAAAAAAACAATTGACCAATACTTGATGTAGTTGCTCCTCTTGTCGTTGCAGACGTCCAACACATTATGTTTCGCGCTGCACTTACTGTCCAAACACCCAGAGATCCAGGACAAGCTACATACAGAAGTGACGTCATTAATAGGAAACAAAGTTGCCACCTTTGATGACCTCAAAGACATGTCGTACCTCAAGTGTATCATCAAGGAAACATTACGGTGAGTGGGACGCTTTTACCTGTTTTAATTTGAGACATGTACTTGACATGTATGATAGGTGTCTATGGCCGGGGGAACTACTTTTCTCTTGCCAGTTTAATAGTTGCTGAGCACATTCAGATGACAGGTAAAGGCCAGCATTGATACAGCCTGATTTGGTGAAAATTAACTGATAACCTAAATCCTTGACCTAGTAACCTAGTTTCTGACCTTCTTATGAGGAAAATTAGCCTAAATAGGCTATCATTTTGTATCAATGCAAAAAAGCTCCGAATGACCCTAATTACCAATGATGTACTCAATAGCACACGAGCGAAATACATTTTAGACCAATTAAATAATTCCCTCCTTTCACTGAGGAATGCTTAGGGTGAAACTGGTACTCATCATGACAGATGTTAGCAGTGCATATCTCACCAGTACCAGATCAAGTAATGTCAGCCTGCATTAGGTGTTCCGGCATGACCTGTATAGCCTGTCCCCCACAACTAATCACGGGTAGCTTCTTGAAGCTCATATTTCACTGTTTCCAACAGTAAAAATTTCACAAAGGGCCTTGGGTGAGACATGAAGTCAAAAGACGGAGCAGCACGCCAGATGAATGTAGGCTATTAGCACTAAATAAAGGTTCAGCAGTCTCATTAAATCATGAAAATGATGTGAGCAAACTGAAACAAAAAAAAAACACAAAAAAAAAGATGCCACTCTCCTGCTTTTCCACAGGAATTGATAACTTTCTGCAAAGTATTGTTCAAATTGTGAAGACTTTCTGTATTTTGTCAGCCAGGGAGTGGCCCCTGTGAGGAAAGTATGTTGAGAAATGAGCCCTTTCTCTCACCATGTGGTTGCCCTACCTATCAGACTCCCCCCCCCCCCCGCCCCTTCAGCAACGTTTAGCTCCTCTTTCAACTTGGCATTTTCATCCCTCACCACCCCCATTCACCCATCACCAGTCCTCCTCCCACCGACGACAGACACTCAACCAAGAAACTGTGTGAACCACTTTTTTGTTGCTGTCTTCTTTTTAATCTCATCACCAAAATACACCTTCTCCTTTGCCACAGGGGTAGTTTGCCACCACCAATCTAACCACCAATAGGAAAATTGCACAAAAACACTAAAACTTTAAGAACTGAAAGATGCCTTCCTCTATTTGATGGTTTGTATTTGCTGGCCCGATGTATCAATGAAGCACTGGTGGTTAACTCACTAGCAATGCCCTGGTGCATCATACTCACCCGCTATCGGGAGTGCATCGAACCTGTACTCAAGAGAGCTGCATTCATGCATCATGCCGATATACATTAAAGTACCATTCTGGCCTTAAAGGGTTAAGACTGGGAGCTTGTGCTGATGGAGGTAAATTGGTGAGTGTAATAGATATAGATGCTGCAGTCAGACAGAGGCAGGCTTGTGTGGGGTGCAGGAGGGGGCAGGGGCTCCCTGCAATTACCGCACTCCATGGCCTTTTTGTACCATACCCTCTTAATGCTGCAGGGTGCTATAATGTAATATGCCCTTTTGTGGTCATGATGCATTATTGCAGCCCTTGTGAGTAACTCGCTCGGGTCGCAATCATGCATCTTTCCCAGCCTATGGAGTTGATCATGATGCATGAGTCAGCATGATGCATGATTCACCAGGGCTGCATTCATGCATCATGATGACAGATTTCTGCTACACATTAAAGCAATATACAACCCTTAAAGGTTTATCCTTCTGCAGCAAATTACACTTGGTGCAACACAAAAGAGGCGAGTTATATAAGCTCCATGTTTTTATTTGTATTCATAAAACCCTGCATCAATTCAGCCGGAGGAATAGGGTGCACCAGCACTAGATGTAAGCTCTATATCCCCTTTCTGCCCTTTCTCCCATTTTGACTCAATAGAAAGCCAAGGTACAGACATACTAGTAATAGGAGGGTATACTTCATCTTGCCTGAATGAGCAGTAGGGCTTTATACAAAAATATACATACCGTAAATTCCTGCCTACTACCTGCGGGTTGTACGCAAACCAGTCTCAGCTTTCATTTGATACTAATCATGCCTATATAGGGTGTGGGTTATACGAGGGTTTTTATTACTATATAACAGTACTAAAATAGAAATTTTCAAACCCAGAAATGGGTTATAGGATTCTTCTAAGTTAGGGGTGTGGGTTATACGCGAGATGCGGGTTATACGTGGGAATTTACGGTAATATATCGGTGGGAATCGGAGGCTGAAGACTCAGTGGTGTGTATATGATGATACATGTTGGGGAAGCTTACCCCTATCTTTCACCCTTAGTGCAGGCAGTGAGGGGGAATCAGCTGTTGGCCCAATCTATGTGTAGCCCGGGGTATGGAGGTGCACTGCACCATGCAACAGGGGTCTCAGAAGCAACTTGTCCTCCTGTGTCCCTTTTATTTTTTTGTGGGGGGGGGGGGGGCAAAGCACAACTGAATTAAGTTCAGAAGAATGGGCAATTCCGAGCGTTGAAAGGGAGTCCTTGTGAAATATGTGGGAGGGTTTTCGGGCATTCCCCCAAACAATTTTGAAGGTTTAGACAGGAACAGTAATATCAATGGGCATACATGTATTTTAAGGTCAATTTATGGTACATATATATATTTATGGGTAAATGACCAAGATCCCTATATCATAATTTAAAACCCTGGTTGCTGTGACATAAGGGTTGCTGTTATAACATGCTTCAAAGTAGGTCAGAAATGAGGGATGTAAGAGGTTTCAGTTATAGATATTTTAAAGTAGGTCAGAAATGAGGTCACATGACCTTGTCAGCTGCACCTGTGGTGCCACCTGCAGGAGACAAGTTGAACCTGGCATTTGTAGAAGACGCCTTCAAGGACAACATATCATGTAGCCTGGGGCCACGGATAAATATGTACATGTACCGTAAAACTGTGCGTTTAGGCCGACCACGGCTAGTACCCATGTCAGATTGACAGTGCGGGTGTGAAGCTGGATGCATTATCAAACAATCAACACCCTGCATTCACTGCAGAGTTTTTAGGATGCATTATGTAACAGTTGGCACCCATCGTGACTGATGTTAATCAGTGCTCATCTCTCTGGGTACCAGATCAAGCAATGGTGCCCCCTACTGAGGATTCCTACTTGCAACCTTGGCATAGAATCAGCAAAAAGCCAGGATGCGGCTTATACCCGAGGTTCTAAATATATTGTACAGACCCTCGCTGAGGCCTATAGGGTTTGTCAACGTTAGGGGTGCGGCCAATGCGCAAGTTAGGCATCCACGCAAAGGTTTGCAGAGATCCCACTTTTCCTACATTTGCATTTGTCATTTCTACCCTTTTTTTGCTGGAATTTCTGTATTGACTTAAGCTTATTTCCTACAGAAATTGACCAAACTCTTAGGATTTCCTACTTTTTGTCAAAAGGGAGTGACATCTCTGGGGTTTACAGTAATAACGGAGCCATGCACTCCCCCCTCCCACACCCCCCCACATGCACCATTCACCCCGTACTCCACCTACTTCTTCTCTCCTCCAGTCGCATGTCACAGAGTGCTAAACCCTTTACAGGCAGCATGATGCTTTAATGCACCATGCTCCCCCCCTTTGTGAGCATGATGCAGGAATGCAGCACTGTAACCTTACTGAGCAGTGATGCATTCATGCATCATGCCCAGCTTACAGGGTCGCTGGGAGAGTCTCGGCAGCATTGCATTTAAGCATCACGACATATAGGCACCAAGCATTATATATATATATATATATATATATATATATAAATATATAAATGTACATGCTTTGAGGCTACAGCCTGTCCTTAAAGGCTTAAACTCCTGGAGGTGGGGGCCCTAGGGGGGTAAGTGGGGGGGGGGTGGGAGGCATAAGGTGTGTATAAGTGAAGCAGTGTGCTCCCTTAGAGTATGTGTGCCATATTGACAAAACCAGTTCATGTTGTGGATTTAAAGTTTGCCATCTATTAATAAGAAGTTAACCACCAGAAGGGGAGACGCTGTGACCGGGCGCTTATATGGGTGCATGTAAACAACGGTACAGTGGTGTACCGAGGCAAGGAAAATGTCTTCAGAATATCACCCAGAGGGGTTAGAAAGCGACTTAATTGACTAGGGAAAGGATGGAGGGATATACCCAATATGCTTTCGTTCATAGCAATAGATCATAGCCTGTCGTAGATTTTTCGTAGGGCACAAAAGGATTCTCCCTTCTGACATCCTGGGTGGAATATTTAAGATGTCTGCTTTCAAATTCCACCATTGAATATATTATATATTTCCACCTTATCGAAAAACGAAACCGGACCCAACGAAGAGTGCTGATTATGGGCCTGTATAACCAGTCTTACCCCAGAAACTGATGTAGTTTTGACCTTGACTTTTAGTTGTTGTTATTGTTATTGCACAGCCACTAATGATCTGTACCGTTGTCGTTGCAGGCTTTACCCCGTAGTTACAATGAACGTCAGACAACTTGACGAAGACATCGTCCTCAATGGCACCCTCGTACCCAGCAATGTAAGTACACAAAATACCATACAGGCACTCGGGAGTTAACATTGCATCTACATAAGCTACTGTTGATATCCATTGAGGGTGGCAGCGTGCTTTAATGTGCCATGCCCTTTGTTGTCAAGATACAATACCAGTGAGTAACTGCATAAATGCCATGCACGCTACAGGCAGGCTGGGTAAGACTCGGATGTCTAAATTTTTTCTTTGGGGGAATACCCTCAGATCCCTCGCCTCTACATGTTTCATAGCACGTCACTTCTGATGTGTGGAATCATTCTGAACCTAATTCCGTTGTGATTGGCCCCCTCATCAACGAGCCTAAATAGCGTACAGCGTACGCTATACGCTTAAACTCTACTATTCTTGCCCTCATATTAAAGTCAAGTTGCTTCCGCCACCCCTGAAGGGCACAAGGCACATGTCAGATATCTGGGTATACATAATGGGATATAGGCCTACAGTAGGGTATGTGAGGGCCCCATTCTGAGTCATCCAGGGGTGAGGTTCACTACCTTATATGGGGCACCAGGGGCACAGTTACAGGGTCAACCCTACTCTTGTCCCCAGACCCTTCGGAAAGGAGGCTCTGGTAACAATCACTATGACCTTGAACTTGGATTTTGCTGGGTTTGGGCAACCCCTGTGGTTATCTTGGAACCAGCAAACAGGAACCAGAGTGTAAGATCGGAGTTCTCCCATCATACTTTCTGATTCCAATTCCAGTTACTGTTCGCTTGTTCCAAGCTAACCACAGGGACTGCCTAAACCCAGCAAAAACTCAAGCTTAAGGTGACGGTGATGTTTTGAGTGCTATTCTGTAGCAGAATGGCACGTGGGACAAGTGTGGGTCAACCCAGACTGGGTGATTAATTATGATGGATCAGCCTGGTGCAGGATCAGGGTCCTGGATCAGGGTGGTTTATAGGGTCACGTACCCCTGCTGGGTGAAATGACACCACCCTCTTATAGCGACAAAAAGAAGAGGAAATCCTCCCTTTTTTTTCCTCAAGAAAGACGACCTATTCATGCTTCTGATAGTACTCTAAGGACAGGAAATCCTGCCTTTCCTTCAACAAAGGTGTCTTATTCATGTGAGAGGGGACATTATTATGGCTGATGGATGAGCATGTGACCGGGGTGTACCCACAACCCCAACCAGCGTCTGTGGTAGCTTCAATCAGTCTGACATGCCTGGTGGTGACAAATTGCAGAATTACTCCAAATTGATACCTTTAAGTGCAGCATAGATCCTGAATGCACTGTGCCCATTTTTTCCCCCCATAACCTGTGTATGAATGCAGCAGCCCTGGACTAGTAACTCGATAGGCTGCATTTATGCATCATGCTGAGCCTACAGGGTTGATACACTCCTGTATAATTGGCATGTGCAAGTCACTCATGCATTGGTGCATCATGACAACAAATGCACATGAAGCATTTAGGCATCATGCCGTCCTTAATGGGTTATCACGTGTGACCCCTGTAGCAGTCATGCTCTAGTGATGCCGGGTGCACTATGTCTATGTGTCTGTGATTGATTTGTCTCTGCACGTCTGGGCCGAGATTCTATCAGTTCCTCTTCTGTTCAGACTAGCAGGCGGCGACCCCACAGTCCCTGCCACATTTAGGATCACTTAGCACTTTAAGGACTACGTACTGCTTTTAATGCAGTATACCCAAGCGAGTAACTTACCGGGGTTGCATTCAAGCATCATGCAGACCCTTTGGTGTTGATACACTCTCACAGGTTTGGCATGATGCAGGAATGCAGTGCCAGCATGGTAATTTACGAGTGTCGCTTCAGTGCATCATGATAATAAACAAACATGAACCTTCAGGCATCATGCCGAGCATGCCCCCAGAAAAGGGGTCAGATTTATTTTTGCCCTTTCTTAGATGAGTCACCCCCCTCTTTAAAAAAACACCCACAGTTTTTATTATAATATAATAATCCCCCTCCCATAAGTTTAATAACCACGCCTTATATCCCAGGTGAGGGCTACCATCAAGGCACCACCAGGTCAGGAATTAGGCTCTGTGTCCTACATGTAATGATATATGGTGGGGTTTGTGGTTGACCTACTTAGGAGCAGAGGTCATCCACACAGCTGATCCAGGTCTGTGGATGTGGTACACACCACAGGCTGAGGTAACCAGCGCTGTACTCTACTGCAGCTTAGGTTTTTCTCTTTTTTTATTTTTTTTTATTTTGCTTTTTACCTTTTTAGGGCCTGGTTTTATAGTTTTCACTGTAAAATTTCTTAATAATTGTCCAATTTGCAAACCGTAAAAAATGGAAAATAGCTAAATTTTCTTTAAAAAACATTATAAATAGGGGGACCCCGTACTGTTTTGCTGTTTATATTTGGCCTTATGGGCCCTATCTATTAGCCTTTAAGGCTGGCATGATGCTCTAAGACAGCATTAGTCAGCATGATACACTAATGCAGTGCCTGAAGATAACTTGTCAGCATTGCATTGGTGCATCATGCCGACCCACGGGAAGCTTACCAACCCTGTAGGTTCAGAACGATACATGATAACAGTCCTGTGGAGTTACTCACTAGGGATGCATTCATGTATCATGGTGATAAAGTATTGTTACCACTTAAAGGGTTCGGTAATTCAACAAATGCACAAGGCTCTACTGTTTTGTGGTGAAACTATTCAGCCAGAGGAATTGAACTCTAAGTCCTGTCGATGAATGTCTTTAGAGGCTCAGCTGCATAGAGAGTTCATTATCTCTACTGTACAATAACCTAAGCTACCCTCTGAGTATAACGGTCCTATGGTATTCTTCAATGCAGTGGTATGGGGTTACACCCATTGGGAGTGAGGGTCTTAACCCTTTAAGGATGGCATAGTCCCTTAATGGTTATGCCCTGATGGCTTAATAGTCGCTCATTTCCTATGCCATTTGCGTCATGATGCATAAATGCAGCCGTGGGGAGTGACTTGTAATGGCTGCTTTCACGCATCATGCCGACCCCTGCTGGATTGATACACTCCCGACAGCTCGGCATCATGCACCAATGCAGTATCAGTGAAGTTCATTATTAATGTAAATTTTCATTATTGTCAAAATTTGACAAAATGTGATATTTTGGCCAATTTTTGGGTTGAAATATGTTTGCTGCAATCCCCAGATACCATCATTTTAGACAGTTTCATAATAACGAAAAATGAAAAATGAAAAAAGGCTGAATTGATTTCCAAAATTTCTCGGACGGTAAACTTATTTGTGAGTTCCCATGGCCTAAAAGCTTCTTTAAGGCAGTCAGCTGTCCATAAAGGGTTATACAGACAGGTTGCGGTGGGGCACTACTTGTATACTGTAAGTCTGTGCTGCCCTAAGGACCTCTACTTACCGACCAGCACCTTGTCAGCAGCCTCAGTAACCCTCTAAGGACAGCAGTGTGCCTCCCAGTTCATCTCAATCTGTTGGCACGATGCGCTAATGCAGTGCTAAATTGACGCTTCTTACCTTTCGGGAGTGTATCAACCCCATAGGGTTGGCATGATGCATGAATGCAGCACTAGTGAGGTACTACCCTGAGCTGCATTCACGCATCATGGTGATAGAAAAGTGCAAAATGCATTATTAAAGCACTCTGCTGCCCTATAGGGTTAACACTGTTCATGCCCCCACTTAGACCAGAGTAATTCTAACACTCTGATGGGAAGCCCTGGGTACAATGAGACAGTCTGCCCCGGCCTGTCTTCCCTCCTCACCGTCTTCTTATTGTCCCTCGTATTCTCCACTGAACCCGCACTTAGGGCAGGAAACCAGCTCCTCCGGGCTCTCGGTGACTATTGATACCTGCTGGGTCTTCTAAGAAGCCCATAATTGTACCTTTATTATTAGCTCCAGGGTCCTTAACCCTTCATGGGAAGCATGGTGTTTTGATGTCTTTCTTGTTGTGATGGCAGTTCTGCCAATTCCTTCGCCAGGGGCTGCATTCGTGCATCATGACGATCCTACAGGGTGGATACACTCTCAGAGAGTATGCTGTATAAATGCAGCCCCGGTGAGTAGACTCGCCAGGGCTGCATGAATGCATCGTGACGACAAAGGACAGCGGATTAAAGCACTGTGCCCTCCGCAAAGGGTTAAGGAAGCAAATCAACACCTCTGTTCTTCTTGTCATGCCTGGTTCCCGCTGTGTATCCAGAGGAGCCAACACTTGGGGCTCCATTAATAGCTGGAGGCTCCGTAATAACAGTCAGGGGCAGGTTTATCCCATTGTACCTTGAGAGCCAATTGTTAAACTTGAACGCTAGCTTAGTCCTTTCATACAAGATTGGTTACTCCAAGCAGAAAAGGCCTTTCATGCACTATTGGTCCTTTTGTTGGCAGGGTGCATCAATGCATGTTTGCAGCTCTGCTGCTTATGGCATTAAAACACTCGTGAATGGTTGGCATGATACACCAATGCAGCACAGGCGAGTTACTCCCCAGCACTCTATTGGTGCATCATGCCAACAAATGAACATGAACATAAACAGGTTAAACCTTTGAGGGCCTTTATTATCATACAGCCATGCGTCATGCCGAAAGGGCATAGTGCAATCATGTATGAAACAAACCCAATAATTATAGTTCTCCATTCGTCATTTCCTTATCAATTTGACAGGCCCTTTTACCATAGGAAAGCCATTTGCTATGAAATCTAAATGACATACTGAATTTGGGGCTCTTTGGTAGACCGATGCATTCACTGTTAGAATGCACCCCTTGCTGATTCCCATTTGTGTCGGCGGACAGCTATTCATTTGTGGCAACATGTTGTATTTTTACTATGCTAAATGATGAATGAGAGCTTCCAAACTTTCCACATGGGCATACAATTATACATAGCATGTAATCAACCTAAAATGAGAAAATCACCTGAAATTAGCTGCTATTGTATCTTTAAAGGTTTGTCATATCCTCTCCCCTTTGAAAGCTGCAGGTATTCCCTGCAGACTGACAGGGGTGGCGAAGGTATCCCTATGGGCCGACAGGGGTGGCAAAGGTATCAGTGGTGACCGGTCAGGTATCACAGCTGTCACAGGTGTCACAGGTATATCAGGTATCTCAGGTGTCACAGTGACCCAGAGCCTGGGGCGGGATCCAGCAGGGATCCAGTCACCTGACAGCTGGTGGAGTGGGTAGGAGAATGCTGAAGGTGTCAGGTAAGGGTGGGGGTTGGGAAGTTGAGGTTGTGTATGGGTCAAAAGGACCCCTGCCTGCTACATCAAAGAATAGATATATAGATCTGTGAAAAACATCACAGCATGTTTGTGTATTTTTTCCTCATTGGCCCTTCAATAAAGTATAGCCAGAATGTATAATATCATGTAATTCAGTTGATCCTCACTTCCTCCAATATTTGCAACCTCAAATCCCTCACTTCTTCAAACAAAAGCCCTGCAACTGGTCTTATATAATATATTATGTTCCAATATATTTGGACTTATCTTCTTGGATACACCCTCAGAAAAGTGAGAGTCATTGTCGCTAAAACTACCCTCACCTGAGAGTCGGGCAGTGCCTGACCCTCAGGTGAGGGTAGTTTTAGCGACAATGACTCTCACTTTTCTGTGTGTGTAGTTTGCTTCCTTGCATTTTCCAAATTTGAGGAAGTGAGGGCTAACTGTATATACATGATATTTAGACTGCTTTTGCCTCCTCTGATTTTAATTGCTCTACAAAGATTTCAATATTAACCCGAGTGTTTCCTGCTCTTCTCCTTACAGACGCTTTTTGTGTTAAACCACTACGCGGCCTGCCGGGACGACTCCATCTTTGACAATGCCAGTGAGTTCCAGCCTGAGCGGTGGGACCGCATGGATGAGAAGAGGGCGCATGCCTTCGCTGCACTTCCCTTTGGATACGGAACGCGCAGCTGTGTTGGACGACGGATAGCCGAGTTGGAATTATATCTAGCTCTTGCACGGGTAAGTTCCGCCCCCATAATATAATGTTTTACACTGCTTTCTTACACTATTATCAATAATACTATGTAGGTCAAATGATACATATGTACCAACGAAGAATTCAAAGAGACTGCACATTTCATCATAGACAACAAACATGATCAATAAGACTATGCAGGTTTACAGGCGAATAAAAATAATTATATTTGCCAATGAAAGAACTCAAACAGACTGTACATTTTATAATAGACCTAGACCTGCTTTACTTCACTCTGCAAGACCCCTTGGTTCAAAAATATTTAGTTCTGCATATTTTTCATCTTTTTGCCTTAGGCTATGACAAAGGCATTCAAATATTGACCACAGTTCAGTTATTTATACCTGTCTATTTTCTTCTCCCCTACAGATATCCCAACAGTTCACCCTTCAGCCACTAGAGGGAGGCACGTTGAAGCCGGAGCTGCGGACAGTGCTGACCCCTGGGCAGGGCGTACCGGTCATCTTCACGGACCGTTGACTGGGCACCCTGTCCCCCCCCTAACTGGGCACCACAGTGTACTATAGACACCCAAAGACAGTAGTGTATAGCTCTATACCATACCCTCAGTCCACACCCACCCCCACACAGCACCATTCTGTACCGAGACATGGCGCCGCCCGACACGAAGACCTCTCTGTACGGATACAACCATCGTAAC
The DNA here is from genome assembly GCA_947462335.1 of Harmothoe impar. Classification (NCBI taxonomy): domain Eukaryota; kingdom Metazoa; phylum Annelida; class Polychaeta; order Phyllodocida; family Polynoidae; genus Harmothoe; species Harmothoe impar. The sequence continues at coordinate 69,323,768 of OX381712.1, read as the reverse complement.
CACGATGTATGGAGATTTATGCAACTGAGTTTGAGTCAAGTGCTGTCAAGACCAAGATTGTGTTTGGAGAGTGATGCCTCTGCTACAGATTTGAGCTGCTCAGAGAGGGATTCCCCAGCTGGTGTCTGACTCAGAATGGCAACAAGGCTATCTACCAGACTCTACATCCTCTACCCCCCCCCCCCCCGCCTGTCTGTCATCCGGCATGCCATGTACGGCGCGACATCAGGGGAACTGTCCTCTACCACAGCAGCTGGTGCATGGCTGTGCCATAGCAAAATGGAGGATCTGATAGAGGAAGATGTTGGAGCATGAGAGGTTGATCTGATGCCTACAGGTACTGGTCATTGCCAAGTACAGTTGGGTTTAGCATGGCAGGAGTCTCAGCCTGCAGCGACTCAAGACCCATCTGCAGGAATGCATCATGCGTCTCAAGACACATTCATAGGAATGCATCACGCATATTTGAGTTTACGACCACCGTGTATCATTCACTGGCATCAGGAGGTTATTCATACGCCACTTCCAGCCCACATGCTGGGTACAAGTGCAGACGGACTACTTTACCTACAACATCTGCATGCCAGTGATGACTCCTGGTAGTGGTCGAGTTGGGGCCAGCTTGTTTCTACTACAATGGTAGTGTGTGGTGGTGTTGTGCTTCTTCACGTCCCCTGTTGTATCATAGTCTCTCCCCCACACACACCCCTACAGGGCCTGCCTACAAGCCCTTATATATAACCACCACCTCCAAGGGCGGCACACCTGAATAAAGACTGAAAGGTCCACCAGGGTCCCACACCTACAAATATCACCTTCTTCACTCAAGGGGGTGTTTCTAATGAGTGGTTGTATCATCCATAGTTAGGAAACACCCCCCAGAGGATATCCTGAGATCCAATAGTAAACGACCAGTATGAAGAATGAGTGGAGGGTTTATGTAAAGTGCGATAAACCCACAGCCTCTGATGCTGCCGTTACTGCTGAGAAAAGTCATGAAATGGATACACTGACATTGCATTATGAGCACATCATACATCTGAAGTCATACCCCAGTGGAGTCTGTGGGTTTGTTGTGCCTATGGTAGCCACAGGAAAGAACTAACATGAACCATGAGACATCATGCTGCCCTTAAAGTGGCATAATCACCGAGCATATTCCACTCCCGATTCTAGTACTGTTCTAGTCTACTATGTGGTTAAGTGTGAGTGGTGAGATTGCCCCTTTAAATGGTGAGTGTAAGCCTCATAGTGGAGTGACTTGGACCCGTCCTAGACCTGTTATGGTGATGGACTGTTGCCGTGGGTAGCGCCCTCCTGTAGAGACAAAGACTGAGGTGTAGAATAGTCACGTGTATCATACTCCATGTTTGATAACAGGAATAGAAACTGAAACTGAAACCGGTAGACTGCTACTTTCATTTTATAACCAGAGTCTACGTGTGGAGAATTATTTGATGTATTCATCCTGCCGGTATATATCAGTGCACAAGGATAGAATGTCGTCCAGTTGAACTTGCCCGCCCCGGACTGACGTTGATTCTGTGTTTCTAAATTCATGTGAACAGAATACAGGGACAAGGTATATATACAGTGTTTTATCCCCAAATATTTATTTATACTTGAAGAGGAGTTAATGTAAAGAAGTCTACCGTGTATCTGCTATATCATTATTAAGGTGTTAAATCACGTACACCTGCCCAGACCGTGCCTGTCAATCGATAACAAAAGGACCCTTTCCTCTTTTTTGCTCTTGAGTAGTTTTATACTTGTAATGGAGTATCACATAGCTATGTTTAGTATGTCTAAATAGAAGAGACAAGCATATGTTTTTTTATTCAGAAGTGCCAGAAAGGTGTGGTTAAGGTTTCCTAAATACCTTAAAAAGGACATGGCTGACCCTAGATTTATTTTTGAATATTTTCAAGAATTTTTATATCTTTAGGCAACATAATATAGGGTTGCAAGCAATGCAAAAGACTGCGAAACGTTACCTTGATTTGTCTTTGTAAGTTCAGAAATTCTCAGAAATCTCAAAATTGAAGTAAGGGTTTGCCCTACTTTTCTAGGTTATATCTGGCCATCGGAACCACCTGTTTGGGCCAAACCTGAAGCCTGAGGCTTTTTGACCTGTGCACTTTCTGTTTCTGCTGACTAGTGCGCCAATATGATACTTGAAATGCTAAACAATTGCTAGAATTGCCGTGTCAGTATTATCAACTCTAATAAACCTTTCTGCTGCAAAGCAACATTATTTTGTCAGCATGATGCACTGAAGCGTACCTCACTGGCAATGCATTGATGCATCATGCTGACCTGATGCATGAATGCAGTTACTTGGATACCAGGACTGCATTCATGCATTTTGATGCAATGGGCATTGGGAATTAATGCAATTTGTCATCCTTAAGGGGTTAAGACATTCGGGGCCACCAGTTTCTATATTATTACAATTATTGTAACCACCGGTTTCTAACCTTTTACCACTTCTTTATATACCAAGGGTAATTGAGATGTGAATGTATGAAACTACGGGTAGTAAGCTTTGGTAAAACACTGAATTGCATATCATTTGAAGGAAATAATCTAAACAGGGCGACTCTACGTTATTTTATGCAATTTTGAAGAAATTTTTATATTTTTATACTTTATTGGGGTAAATTTTAGGTTACAAAATTTCGGAAAAAAATCTCCCCATTTTTACACTTTTTTGGGTCAACTTTAGAGGGGAAGTAAAAAAAAAAAAAATTTTAATGATTTAAAAATCTGACCTACCGACCCTAGAGTTTCCTCCCAAGTTACCTGAAACAAAACTTTTTTTTATTTGGCCTTATTGGATAACATGTTCACATATACATTTGCCTGTGTCTATAACAACAGCAAGAAAAAGGTGTTTCAATATGTCATTGCACAAGTGAAGAACCATTTACTCGTTATACCCCTCGTTATTAGTAGAGGGAAGGGGGCTGAGGCCTCTTGTACATAGTATAAGATAGTGTACAGGGGAGAGTTCAGTTGTACATTAGTAGTTGAACACAGTGGGGGGAGGGGTAAGCATTTTAATAGCCGCAAAGTTCTTAAGTGCCCTATTTGTCCCTTAAAGGGGTAAAGCGTATGATACGGATCCTGCAGATGATGTTGTAAACACAAATAGACTGAAACAATATATCAAATCAATGTTAAATCAATGTTAAAATCAATGTTAAATCAATGTTAAAATCAATGTTAAATAACATATTCTGGTTCTAGTTCTGTTTGAGAAGGAATGTTGGTTCAACGTTATTCTACCGTTTTACAGGAATACTGATATTGCGGTTTTAATAAGGCTTGAATTCCTAACCTGACTTCACATGAACACAATTTTAACGTTGAATAAGGTAAAAAGTTTTCAATGTTACCCCATGATATTCCTCCCTAAACATTAATCTAATGTTAAATCAACATAAACTTGTTGCCCACTCTATAGCCTTATTCAGGACAAATTCAGTTTTCAAAATAATATGTAGCAATTAATTACTTTGAGTCATGTATAAACATCCCAGTGGGCACAAAATTCAAGTCAACATTGAATCAACGTTGCATCAACATTGAATCAACATTGACAACCATTTGTCAATGTTGATTCAATGTTCTGTGCCCACTGGGATTGGCCCCCGGCACCGGGGACGCTACACTATGGCATTATTATGATACCTCTGTTGTTGTGATGTATTTTAAATGAAAGTGATGTCGAATTACTTTGTGAGTGAGTTGAGTGGTTGTATGAACCATGTGAGTGTTTGAAGGTCTTTGGTGATTAAACCCAATGGGTTGACACAAGACCGAACTATGGGTGCTTCAAGAGTACGGGTACATGTATTCACTGGATGGAGTTGGGTCAAAAAAAAAAGTTGTGTTCAGGTATCCCTACCGACCCTATTATTTTGGCCCTACCCTAATTTATTTTTTGAAGTATTTTTTCAACCAAGGAAAACACATTTTTTACTGAATTATATTTTGCTTAGATTATGCCAAAATGTGAAGAATTTCGTCTCATAATTCTTAAAAATATCGAAAAAAATCGCCCTACCTACCCTATTTTCTCACGCCATGTTACCTGAACACAACTATTTTGCAGGCCTTAGTAGACATTGTTACTCAGATTAATATTGATTATTATTGTATTCCTTTTGCATATAGCATACTCTTGTATATAGTCATATTTGTACCATACTGGGAGTATAGCGCCCTAAAACAGAGTACTGGGACCGTGTAAATAAGTGTTAATGCATCAGGTCTTATTCAGCCCCTTGATTCAGACAATTTGTACTTTGATAAAAGTGACCAGGATTTGACACGTTGATATACAGACTCTTTTAAACTATATTCTATAATGTTACCGTTTAAAAAGTCATACAAGGATTTTTGTCCACAGTTGATTTGAAAACTAATGTACAGCACATAATTATTTCAAAATATACATTAATTTAGTTACCCATGTTGTTGGTTTCTCGTGTCCCCATTCTATTATAAAGATGTTCTCAAGGGTAATTTATGGTTTACTCTATTATGAATAAAGTGGATTTGTGACAGAATATATCCATCTTGTGTCTTTTGTATCCTTCGTACACATCTGTAATTGCATATTAAAAGGGATGGGACCTGTTTTTTCATAGAAATGATAATACAATTCGATATAGGAGCTTGGATCATACACTAATAAGTTCCAACTAATTGAACATCAGTCTTGCAATATATAAGGCCACTCAAAAAAAAAGATGGTTTCTCATCACCAAGTACTGAAAAATATGACGAGGGTGTTTTCAATTTAGCTTTTTCTTTAATTTTTACTGTGGAGCCAAAATATACGGAAAAATATAGACTTTTCATGAACAAATCCCACAATTTAGTCAAGACTTTGTTAATCAGTGAACGTTGGAAAAATGTATGTTATCCCTAGCCCACTGTATTACGGACAGCTTCGATTTGATACCAATTATGCCAATATTTGTCGATTTTGTAAATATTTTTCATTAAAAAAATGACTAGAAAAAAAGTTTTCACCAAATCACGATTTTCATGATACGCGCGGTGATGAGAAACCAGTTGATTTTTTTTGATAGACCTAAGTTTATCACTTTTTAATCATAGAACGTAACAAAAACAAGCAGTAAGTTTCCCATGCTTAATATACAGGCTGCCCAAGCCCTTTTGTATTGCAGCAGTGTAACTGCCTTGCAATCATTTCAATTAAGATTCCGATAGGCAAGACCAAAAAAATATTGGCAATGGATTTCACGCACCTAATTTGTTAAAACTATTTTTTCCTCTTGATTCCCGCAGATCAACCAATTAAATATTTTTGGCTATCGTAGGGTTCATCAAGAACTTTTGTCAGACTTGTATGATTATTCAAGCAGGCATCGACAAGTGTACACTGGCACAAAATAAAAGAGAGAATAGTACACAATATAGTCTGTGATGGGTGATGGCGCATTTAGTCACGTGACCCTTGATGGACACGGGTCGCAGCTTCCAGCATTGGAGGGGGAGTCATTTATGGCCAGCTGGGGGGGGGGGGGGGGGTGGATATAGTGGGGGGGGGGGGGCATAATGAAAAGTGCCATTTCTCAAAATCTGAACGTGTTGGTTGGGGGGGGGGACGGGTCGAGATTACTTTCAGTTAATTGGTGGGGAGTGGGGGCTCTGAAAAAAATGCTGTTTTGGGAAAATCCACCGAGCCATCCCAGCTGGTAATCAGGTAATAAATGACTGGTTCGTAAACTCCAGCGGCCATTTTGTTTTGGTCACCTGCGGGCAGAGGTACAGAGGGTACACAGGAGTGTTAATTTGCTACACTTAATGTCGGGGCCCCCTGCTCCTGTGTTTATGGTGATGTATGGCTACTTCACCCCCTGACCTGCCCCTGTCCACCCCCCCCCCCCCCGCCGCCCTCCCTACCCACAGGCCCATATCGCACACGGGATGACTGCTGGACCATGACCAGGGACGTGTGTTCACCCTCCGATATCAAAGTTATTAACTTGCTACCAGTTATTAACTTCGATATCAGAGTTTGTAACTTCGATACGGAAGTTAATAACTTTGATATCGGAGTTAATAACTTTGATATCGGAGTTAAAAACTCCGATATCGGAGTTAGAATCTCTGATATCGGGGTGAACATATCGCTTGCCATAGACGTGCACTGCACTCTGCTTGGCGCCCTAGAGTTTGCCGTGCAGATATATAGCAATGTTTTATTGCAATTGGACAGTAGAAGATTTGAACAGCCTTTGAGTATAGATCTGGGTGGAGCTTACACCTGCATTCACAAAGGATAATCATATCTTTGCCTCATCAAATTTGTAGCTCTTACTTATAATGTATACCTTTTTGTTTTGCATTATCGATTTGTCAAAAGATCTACTCAATCATGCCTCACGCACTCCAGTTACATCGAACTCTAACTCTTAGATATAGTCTCGACTCACTAAGTTTGCTTTCCATACTTCTTGTATAGTTTGAGCCTGTCCTATCTAAAACAATAATTATTATCGAAGACATACTTGCAATACTCACTATTGGTCTAGACTACAGACCTAATTCTTTTTTTGAGGAGTAAGAAATTAAAGTGAATTTGCCTTAAAATAAATAGCCATCTGTTGAATGGTTCAGGGATCAATTCAATCACTGTCAACATATATTGTCTAGAAGTACCAGAATAAGAGGAACCTTAGGTCTGGTTTAAACTATAGGAGTCCATAAACACCACAACGGATTTCCCCAGAACCCACATTCCAAAGATAATTGGCCTGGCCTCAACTCGGTGCAGTAATGACAAGTAGAATTACCGCCGGGGTACGGGGCAGGTGAACCTCTGCATCTAGGGGAGATAGACAAAGGCCCGTGGCCAGAGGATATTTTGGTATCGTTCCCCCCGAGGTGGGGCTGGGGCAGTATCCCATGAAGCCGCAGGCTGAGTGGGATGTGCCCCAGCCCCACCGAGGGGGGAACGATACCAAAAATTCTCTGACCATGGGCCTTTGCCTTTATTTCATGGTTTTTAACCTTAAAAATATGTTAAATTGCATATAAATGGCCATAAGAATTTGAACAAATGATGATGTCATAGGCCATGTGATACAGGAACATTGTAACCCATGGGGGGCATGGGATCCGGGATTTCTAGTACTTAAGCATAGTGATCATTGTATCCGCCATGAAATAAAAGGGTGTACCCGGCCCCCGCACTCCCAGATAGAAATGACATCATGCTCGTTCCCTTCCCTCAAAATTACCCACTTTTCCTAGGACTTTGGGTCAGAAAATGACCCCTTTTTGTGGAAAAACGAACACCAACATTTCATTGTAAAAAAGCACCCCTTTTTTCCACAAAACGCTGACATACTTTTCACCACCCCCCCTTTCCTGAAATTTCAAGAAACTTCTCAACTCTCTCTGTTTCTACATTTCCCTTGTGTGTTGACTTAGGACCACACATTAGGAATCTTCCTACATCCTTTATTCAATGTGGATGTTCAGTCTATGAAATATACCCTATTTGATAAATCCCAGAACTTGGCCTCTAAATGTACCCATTTCCTTGGGAAACGAGAAGTTACCTCGGGAAAAATACCCCTTTTTCTTGATTTCAGGGACATTGGAAGAGGGTGAAAAAAGCACCCTTATTTATTGTTTTTGGGAACGAGCATAGGTGTCATTTCTGTCTGAGAGTGCGGGGCCGGGAGGGTGTATAAACATCATGGCCCTCTACCCGGTGCCTGCACTCCGTATAGGGCAACACAAACCTGCGTTCTCAGAGTTGCGGAAACGTGCTAATACATGGTCCTCACGTTTCATCAGTTTTGTCCTTGATATGAATTGCTAATTATAAAACAGAGGCGTTTTCCAAAGACTACTGAGAAAATTGTATGATCACATATGTGCTGCTTGACAACCAATGGAAAAGGGGCAATGCAAATGAAGAAGAAAAGTCTGTTTCCTAAATAGAGGAGTGTTGTATGAGGTGTTACCTAGTGAGCACAAAATTCAGTTCAATGTTGAAACAACGTTAAGTCAATATTGAATCAACATTGACAACCACTTATCAATGTTGATTCAATGTTCTGTGCCCACTGGGTATGCACTTACTACAAAATTTAATACAGCGTTCTATAAGAAATGGGGATACTTTTTGGTCAGAACACCGGGAGGGTCTTTCAGAATAACTGAGGTGGTCATAGGCAAATGGTAACGTGACGAAACCTGTTTCACGACCACTATGATAAAAAAACATTTCACAGTAGGGTAAATTCACCTAGAGTCGGACACATACCTTGAGACGGACACCTGATTTTGTGGTTATTCAAGCATCTTAAGCTCTTAATTTGTATATAAGGGTAGACTTTAAGTGTTATTCTTTCCAAATAACAATTACTAGAAGCGGTATTTTACATGAATAACCTCAAATCTCACTGTCCGTTTCAGGGTATGTGTCCGACTCATGGTGAATCTACCCTATTTCCTGTTGAAATCTATAGAAAATAAATGTAATTCCCACATTTTGCCAGCTACAAATACCCTCTTCAGTTCCAAATATTACCCTGTTGACGAAAATCCAATTATACCGACTGAGTCCGTTCTGAAAGACAGGAGCCTCCTGTGGAAATCAAGTAATTTTGAGGAATGGGTTTCAGGTTGTCTACAAAGTGCGAGGTCCGGTGTATAGATCATCGGCAGTCCTCCCTCTACACTGAAAATCCATAGGTTGAAAGGGTTAGTCAGTACAGACTAACCTAGGTTGGTCATATGAGTGTTAGTCACAATGGAAAAGTTATATTCAAAAATGACTAAGGGGTCAGTCAGTAGTGGCTAACCTAGGTCCATCATTGGTGTGTTGTATTTGTATACCACTAGTTGGGGCCACCTGTGATGACCACTCAGTGGCTCCCCCTGGATATAAAAAGACTAAGGTGGGTTGGTCAGTACTGACCAACCTTACAATAATAACTGACCTAGGTTGGTTGTATAGGGAGCCAAAAAATGACTAACTAGGTTAGGCACTAGTGACTGAGAGATTGGGCGTATAGGGAGCCTAGGAATATCAGTGTACGAGCTCCAACCCCCAGGACCCCACATCCTCCTTCCCCAACAGCCACCAGATCACTTACCTTTTAACGTTAACCTCTAAGGACCGTATGCTTCTTCAATTTTCTATGCCCCTTTTGAATAATGCATAAATGCCCAGGTGAGGAACTCGCCAGGCATGGATTCATGCATCATGCCGACCCCACAGGGCTTATAAAATCCCAACGGGGTGGCATGACGCAGGCCCGACGAGTTACTCGCTAGGGCTGAAATCATACACATCATGATAATAAAGGACGTGCTACATTAAAGCGCTATGCAGCCCTTAACCCTTTAAGGACTCATGTCGCTAAAACATTTCATTTATCGTCATGATACACCAAGGCAGCCCTGGGGAGTAACTCGCCAGTGCTGCAATGGTGCATCATGACGACCCTAGGGGATTGAGACACTCCCATATGGTCGGCATGATGCTTGAATGCAGCCCAGAAGAATTACTCACCAAAGCTGCGTTCATGCATCATGGCGATCGAGGGCATGATGCATTCAGGCATGATGCCATCCTTAAAGGGTTAGATTCGCCACCTGACACAGTGGCATGTGAGTGACATGTGATACATCAGTACGTCTCCGTACCCGGGGTCGGTTAGTGCATTCCCTGACTTAGGCCAAAAAGTATGAATAGTTGTGTTTAGATGACAGCCATAAAGAAATAGGGTCGGTGAGTCGATTTCTTATTTTTGACCAAAAAGATTTTGAGAGGAAATTCTTTTTTACAAAAAAAAAACACCTGGTAGCAACACCCCCGAAAAAATGCCTTCCGAAAAACATAAGGAGAAAGAACATATAAATTTGGTTAGACCCAAAAGAAATTTCTTTTTGGCCTTAGGGGGTCAGGCTCAGTCAAGGACAACTCTTCTTAGTTACACCAGATTTCTCTCATTCATTTCCTTATCCTGTTATTTCTTTAATAAGGGTAGCAAGTAGCACAGTGCTTAAGCGTGGTATGCTCTGTGTTGTTATGGTGCAGGAATGCATTCATCCACGAGAGTTAGTCCAGTAAACAAAAGTGATTGAAACATGTTTCTAGAACCGCGAGGTCTAATATTTCATATTTTCTGTAATCTAGGGCAGCCATCTTGAATTCTAACCCATCCTATGTAATGTTGAAATTCAAAACATGTTTCATTGGACAGATCTTCAAATGCAGGTGTTAATATACTCAACAGATGTGTAAACATCTCTAGAGGTCCCATTTCTATAGAATTCTCCCACTTTGCATTAAAACCCTATGCTGTCCTCACAATACTATGGACTACAAGAAGGCATACCATCCTTGTTGGTCACCGATTCAGAGGGAATGACATTCTGAGGTTAACCGTCATACCGGGGTAACCTTTCCCCACAAACCGTTTACTTTTTTAAGGAAATCCATAAAGAAGGATCCGTTCAGAAGCTTTTCAAGCCACCTATACAACTTCCTTCCTGCTGATCGCTAAACCCTTTAAGCCATTGCGATTAAATGAATTACACCTTTTTTCGTCATCATGCATAAATTAAGCCCTGGCGAGTAACTCGCCAATGCTTCATGGTTGCAGCACTGGCAAGTTACTCGAAAATGACATAATACATTGTACATGCAAGCAATATGATTCCCTTAAAGGGCTAAAACTACAGCACGTTCACCTCAGCCAATACACACTTCATTGATGATGTATAAGCCGATTCATGTTAACTTGTCATTATTACATGCATACACTCAGCCCGGACACTCACTTAACCCATAATTGCATTTAGTAGTTAGCTAGCTATTCTACTATATAGACAGTTTGGGTTTCCCATGTAAGAAACACTTCTGAATTCAATTAAAGTGATATGCATACAGAGACAAAGACTGAGACAGACTCTCAATGACATTTTAGTAATTCTATTGAATCTTCCTCTCTATGAAAAGTGGTGTCTTTTATTACTTCCTTGGCATTGTAATTAAAATCGTCCTGTGTATGCTACGACATAAATACCAATAAAAATCACACAACAACAACAACAACAACAACAACAACAGAGCAACAACATTACAAATATCGGTTTGGTGCATAAATGCACCATCGACACATACACAGTGCTAAATTCATGCATCATACTGACAAAGTGGAGATAATTCATGAACACATAATGCTGTCTTTAAAAGATTTACAGCAGTTCAGAGAGTATAGACTCTTCCTTATATAACCTGCACCTGCATCCAATGATATATAATGGTCCCAAAACGATTTTCTCAATTACAGTCCATATATGGTTGCAGACGATGCCCTGAGGCTATGGGGTAGCACCGTTAGGACCCCAATATATCTTACAGTCTGGCTAATGATTTCTAGTGTAATTTATTATGGCCTTGGCCCTCATGGTCCCACTCTCGATCAAAAGATGTAAAATAAACATAACACGGTAATTGGACCTATATAATACGCGAGAGGCATTCAGAGAGGGATCCTCTAAACAAGCGTCACTTTTCTGAAGATGCACCAAACCCCCTCTAAAGGAGTGGTCATTTTTAACAATAGGGGGGGGGGTCGATTTTCCAGTGGGAGGGATCGGATTTTTTTGGGTCCCCCACCCCTCAGGAAGTTTGAAATTGAGCACGGCAAACCCCTTTGAGCCATAGTAACGTGCTGGCTTTTTACTAAAAGTGCAATTTTTTGGGTCCATCTGTCTAGAGGTTTTTTTGCCCCCTCCCCTTCCCTTTTGTTAAAAAATGGTCACTCCCTTAACAATGATCAATTTTCACCAAATCCGTTTAAACCAGGGTCATTTTCCACCAAAGTCCCTCTGAAAAGAGGTGAGGGGTCTGATGATAGGTTTGGCCGCACACCTGTGTCAATAGACAGGCTCTATCCCGGGGTGGCCACTGAGTCTTTGAGGGTAGATAAGAGGGAATGGTCATTATGTATCCACTGGGGGTCAAAACAAATTCAACCCGTCTAGAGCGGAGAGCAAAATAAGGTCACCCCTTTTGAGATAAAAAAGCTCGCGCATTACTACAGTTCAAAAGAGGGGGGAGGGGGGAAGACGCGTCTCGAGGGGGGGGGGGGGGGTCGGAAAAATGTCCACGCGCTCGCACGAAAATCCACCAATTCCCCCTGTTGTTAAATAATGACCACTCCCTAATAACTGCCTCCCCACCGCTTATCAGAGGTTGGGAAATTTGACCGCCCTATATTTTTATGGAAAATCTGAACATGGGCTTTGTATACCGACTCCAACCACCGGCTCTGCATTTCAGAGCTAACTATGTCTAGGGCCACTGTCATGGACTAGTGCAAGGTAAAGCGTTCCACAACTTACTAGAGATTCAATCACCCCTTTTACCCCACAACAATGCTCAATTTGAAGGTTACAATTTTGACCTGTCTAGCCTACTTATCAGGATATTGAGCACCTCCGACCGCCCCCCTTTTTTCAGGATGAAATTGAATTGACTGCCACCATTCTTGACAGTCAAGTTGCAGTGGTTATCCAATCCATGGTAGAGTAGCGCCCCATCCCCCCCGGGGGATCTATATAGACACCCCCCCCCCCTCCACCCCCTCCGCCCTCCACTACCTGCGAGTTGTGGGAGTTTGAGATGTAAAGCTAAAAGCGAAACATTTGTAATGTTGTATCATTATAAATCACCCCTAGCTTATTATATAGGTCCTACATAACTAACAGATCCCCTCCCCCTCCCCACATGTAGATCATCCATCTGTCACCATTACAACAACAAGCAGGGTTTTTCCCGTGTCACACGGTGTAGAACCATATTTCTTACAGCAGACCTATTATCACTATTTACACATACTTCTTACCGAGTTGGTGAGAGGTAGTTCACCGTAGTTAGAGTAGATGTACAGTAAAATCTACTGTAGTTTTACAGTATATACTACAGTGTTAGTGTACATGAGCAGTACAATCCGCTGTAAATGTACAGTAGAAAAGATGGTCTTTTCGGATTACCTGATACAAACCTGCGTTCACACTTCTCACAAAAAAAAAACCCAATACCACTGACTTTTTACCAATGCTGACTATTGGGGCCATCTTGATTATTGCCTTCATTTGACATATATTCTCTTGGAACTGGCCATTTTGCAATGGAACTACTTTCAATATGATTGGCATGTATATGATAGTCACATCTTTTATATTCTTAGGTCTTGAAGCCCCAATTATACATATGGGTAATTCTGGAAGTTGTAGAGGTAAGATGTTAAGCGAAAGGCATGCCTATCGAATCACAACCTCATGATATGATATGCCGCTTTTTATATGTACCTGTCCCGTCTCTACGATCCAACTCCTGGTATTTGCTACCAACGGTTAACTCAGTAAAAAATACGATCACTTTGTACAAATTCATTCATCTGTAACCATTTCGCCTGCTGATTGCATCTACCGGTAGTAATTTTAGCAATATGTCATCTATGCAGCTAAAAGTGCGTCAAGCCAAAAGGTCATCTTAGTACTGATAAAACGATTGTTAAACACTATTTATGTAATAACGTCACTGGATTGGTTAGACCCACAGAAAGTGACCGAAAAGATCTTAGTGTAGCGCTTGTTGAATGTTGCAAACGGTTGAATAAAAAGATTAGAAAGATTAAAAATCCCCAGATACCCAACGTCATCAACACAGCTAACCCTTTAAGGATGACAGGTCACTCAAAGTTTGACACTTGTCGGCATGATGCACCAATGCAGCCACGGCGAGTAACTCGCCAGTGCTGCATTGGTGCATCATGTAACGACTCTTCAGGAGTCTCTCAACCCCATAGGGTCGCCATGATGCTAAAAATGTGCCTCTACATGGGTAAAAATCGACACGTGCGACACGGCGACACGGCGGTTTTAGGCCCTTTTAAAAATCGACAGACACAGGAAAGTAGGGGGTAAAAATCGACCCACAGGGATTTCTCTCTAAGTTCTTATATAGCTAAAAATCGACACAGTGACACAGCCATTTGGCTAAAAATCGACTCGGCGACATGGTCAAAACTATGGGGACCCATGTAGAGGCACAAAAATGCTGTCCTGGCGAGCTATATTCACCAGGGCTGCATTTATGTATCATGACGACCAAGGACATGATGCATTAATGCATTATGCCGTCCTTAAAGGGCCAAGTGGCACATTTATCACCATTAGTTGCTACTCTCAGTGGAACAAGCCGTGTTTTTGGAGTGTCATGGGGTGTAGACACGTACTTCTTATAGCAGACCTATACTTCTTACCGAGCTGTCAGGAGCCCCAACACACCGCACTCAGAAGGACAAACTGGGACAAACCTTCGTTGTCACTTCTTAAAGAACGTCCACCTGATGCTTGAATGCAGCGCTGGCGAGTTACTCACCAGCGCTGCGTTCATGCATCGACCAAAGAGATGATGCATTAAGGCATCATGCCGTTATTAGAGGGTTTTCAGGGAGATACGAATCGCATGAGCAATGGCATACCTTCCATATGCACGGTGGCGTAGGAAGGAAGCAAATCTTTATTGGGGGGGGGGGGGTGAGCGTTAAGCATCAGCAGTTATGCTTGATACTGCATATATATGGGCTTTTATTATTTTTGAAATACAAGATTCACTATACTTTAGTATAGGAAGGGCCGTATTCAATACCCCCATTGAATACAATGTGGCCGTATTCAATGGGCTATTAAAGAAAAAAATGTCTTTCCTTCTTTAAATGGCTTAAATTTTAAAACAAATACAAATGCCAACTTCATTGATACCACTCTGATGTATTTCACGAGTGGGGGCTGAGGCATATCCCACTCAGCCTGCGGCTTCGTGGCTGAGTGGGATACTGCCCCAGCCCCCACTCATGAAATAGAGCAGAGACGGTATCAATGGGTGTTGGCATTTGTCTATATATTGGAACTGTAAAGGAAAGTAATTTTTGAGGCGCTTTTAGTTCAGATTGGGGGCCCATGGTCCTCTGCTCCCACCTTTTCCTATGTGGGAGAGGTAAATTCGGGAATTTTGTGTCCTGTATATATATAGGGTTTGGGCAATTCTTCTTTTTTTTTTTGGGGGGGGGGGGCTAACATATTCAGCCCCCTCCCCCTCCTCGGTATAGGAGGGGGGGGCAGGGCCCCTACAGCCCCCTTTTTTCCTACGCCACCGATGTATGGTTCCGCAGGTGTGTGCACGTATTGCCTGTTGAGTGCAGACACTACGACAGCCAGGGCCCCAGGCTCCCGACCCAGACTCCCCATCCTCACTTCAAACAGTTTTTGCCCAGTTGTAATGACAGGTACTGGAGTGGGGTAAGGGGAGTGATCATATTTTAACAACAGGGGGGGGGGGTGGTGGGTTTCCGCGTGGAGCGTGCAAAATCTTTTACACCCCCCCCCCCCAGTCAAGGGGTCAAATTTTTTAACTCCCCCCCTTACAACCGAAAATCGGCTTGCGTGCGGGCCCTTTGAAGCATAGTAACGCGCAGGCTTTTTTGGCTCAAACCAGGTTAAATAATTTTGACCCCCCCCCCCCCCCAAGAGGAGTCCAAATTTCTCCCCCCCGGTCAAGGGGTCCAAATTTTGTTGCCACCCCCCAAACCCCCCCCCCCCCTGTTGTTAAAAAATGCTCACTCCCTAAGTAACCACTTACCCTGCCGTAATTACGGGGCAACAGGTGCATCTCCATCCTGCACCACAAGTAAACATATTTATCTTATTTCCTTGTCCACCAAGAATATCAATTAGCATGCCTCCCCAGAGGAAGTGAATGGCAGCATCTATTATGAAGAGAAGTAAGATAGCTGTGTTTTCCTGCGATATTTTTTAGATGGACTTTTTTTACGGAGCCTTTGGTTGATCAATTATCCCTTTTTCCTTGAGTATTTTGAGTAATGCGAATTATCATCACTTCTTGGTGGCAAATAAAAGGATATGTGTTGCATACATGGATGATCTAAGTTCCTCTGCCCTTAGTCTGTAGTGGCTATCCAAGGTTGGTCACTGACATTGGTCAGGCATGCCTACACTCAAAAAGTAAACTTGTCTCCAGACTCTTCTATGTGAGGGTCATAAAATAAACGAGTTAAAAACTTGTCTAAGTGACAAGGAAGTGGGTCTTCTAGCTGGAGATAGAAGACCCACTTGGCATGTGCCAGTTCAAACCCGACATTTGCCAGCTCCAGATTCTATTTGTGGGATGGTAATCTGATAGGTTAGACAACTTTTGACTCATTTATTTTATGACCGTCACTTTGACGAGTCTGGGGACAGGTTTAGTTTTTCAGTGTAAATGCTATTCAAAAATGATTGGACTGAGGCATAACAACATAATGACTTATGCCTTACTCAAAAAGACTAAAACTCATTGGAATGGATTTAGCTAAGGTGAGTTGGTCAGTACTGACCAACCTGACACTATTAACTAACCTAGGTTGATGATATAGGGAGCCAAGAAATTACTAACTTGGTAAGGCACTATCATGGCTGAGAGATTGGTCGTATATGGAGCCAAAGAATATCAGTGTAGGGGTCAGGATATATGTTACATAGGCTTAGATAAAGGTCTACAACCAAGTTACTACTTACGCAATTCTAATTGCTAGGTTAAACAGGGCCCATTGGGCGGGTCGATCACAACTTCTTTTCCACTCTAATTTGGTAAACCATGAGGCTCCCTTCTACTCATCTTGCGAGAAGAATAAGTAGAAAAGAGATCACATCTATACCTCAGTTTTTTCTGATCGTCTGATACATAACATTCATCATTTTCTTTGCCTTATTATAATCGCCTTGATGTAGGTAAGGTGAAAAAAAGCATGATTCATGAGTTGGCTAATGGTTAAGCATCATTCATAATTATCCTTTGAAGGTGGGCAATTTTCACCCATACATACATCATGTACAATCACGAGGCGATCTAAGACGTAATACGCGGCATTCGGAAGAAGCTTGTTCAAAACAAGTATTTCCTGCTTTTTTTTACCACATATTACGGTGGTGTAATAGCCTCCCATGCGGCAAGGCTGTGGCTGAAAACAATTTGGTCGTCATATGATACATGAATACCGGCAACAGTGCTGCATTCATTCATTATGTAAACCGCATAGGAGCAGTGGCCAAGGCACCTGATTTGATATACACACACAGCAAAGTGAGAAACATTGTTGCTAAAACTACCCTCACCTGAGGGTCAGGCACTCTCAGGTGAGGGTAGTTTTAGCGACAATGACTCTCACTTTTCTGAGGGTGTAGTTTAGAGCAGTTCTTACCATGAATACATGAACATGGTGGGTGACATTAACCGTTACAACGTTATGCGGCCCTTAAAGGGTTACCGGACCCTCATAGAGTACACTGATAATAATGGGCCTGGAAATGTTAGTCACTACGGACTACGTTTCTATAGTCACGTGAACGTAGAAAAAACGGCTATACCTAGTTAGTCACCTATGTCTAATGTAAGTTAGTCATATAGTCAACCTATAGTCAGCCATTAAATCTGCTGATTTGGGCTATATAGTCAAGTGACTATGAATTTAATGGTTTCATGGTCTAAAGTAGTCACTATGACTAATAGATATAGTCAATAATGAGAAATAAGCGAAAGGCAGGTCAAGGTTCAGAAGGGTAGAGCAAGGCAGAGCAAGGCAGAGTAAGGCAGAGCAAGGCAGAGCAAGGCAGAGTAAGGCAGAGCAGAGTAATGGAAAGTAGAGCAAGGCAGAGCATGGCAGAGAAGAGTAATGTAGAGTATAGTAGGGTATATCAAGGCAGAATAAGGCAGGGCAAAATAATGTAGAGCAGGGCAGGGCAAAGCAAGGCAGAGCAGAGTAGTAGGGATAGGGCAGGGGAAGGAACAGGCTAGGATAAGACATGACAGGGGACAGGCTAGGATAGGTAGGGCAGGTGGCAGGCTAGGATAAGGCAGGCTAGGGGACAGGCTAGGATAAGGCGGGGTAGGGGACAGGCTAGGATGAGGCAGGGTAGGGGACAGGCTAGGATAGGGCAGGGCATGGGACAGGCTAGGATAAGGCAGGGCAGGGAACATGTTAGGATAAGGCAGGGTAGGGGACAGGCCAGCCTAGGGCAGGGCAGGGGACAGGCTAGGATAGGGCAGGGCAAGGGACAGGCTAGGATAAGGCAGGATAGGGGACAGGCTTCAATAGGTAGGGCAGGTGACAGGCTATGATAAGGCAGGACAGGGGACAGGCTAGGATAAGGCAGGCCAGGGGACAGGCTAGGATAAGGTAGGGCAGGGGATGGGCTAGGGTTAGGCAGGGCAAGGGACAGGCTAGGATAAGGCAGGGCAGAGAACAGGTTAGGATAAGGCAGGGTAAGGGACAGGCTAGGATAAGGCAGGCTAGGGGACAGGCTAGGATAAGGCAGGCTAGGGGACAGGCTAGGATAAGGCAGGGCAGGGGACAGGCTAGGGTGAGGCAGGGTAGGAGACAGGCTAGGATAGGGCAGGGCAAGGGACAGGCTAGGATAAGGCATGACAGTGGACAGGCAGGGGGATTAAGGCAGGCTAGGGGACAGGCTAGGATTTAGGCATGACGGGGAACAGGCTAGGATAGGTAGGGCAGGTGACAGGCTAGGATAAGGCAGGCCAGGGGACAGGCTAGGATAAGGCATGCCAGGGGATGGGCTAGGATAGGGCAGGGCAAGGGACAGGCTAGGATAGGTAGAGCAGGGGACAGGCTAGGGTAGGGCAGGGAAAGGGACAGGCTAGGATAAGGCTTGGCAGGGACAGGTCAGGATAAGACAGGCCAGGGGACAGGCTAGGATAAGGCAGGCCAGGGGACAGACAGGACAAGGCCTGGCAGGTGACAGGCTAGGATAAAACAGGGCAGGTTACAGGCTCCTGTGTAAGCCTATTATGCTCTGTCAGTCTAGACATACACTGTTTATGTATTTCTATGTTATCAAAATTTGAACAAAATGCCATGATTACTCTATCAAACATGAGAACTCATGCACCCTAGAACATCTTAAATTGTCATAGACAACTGTAACATACCATATAACAAGCAGGGATATCCATAGAACAGTGGTTTAGAAGAGGATGTGCCTTCCTGAAGTCCATGGACCATTCAAATTTGAATCCTAACTGTTTCCTGTGCACACATTCCTGTGACATCATCAATTTGTGTGATCCACATATAGTCACTACTGACTATCTTATGACTAATATGTGACTAAGTTGTATAGTCCCCTGACTACGGGGGTCAAAATATGGTGGTATAGTCAGTACTGACTATAGGTATTATTATCAGTGTAGCGCCGGTCTCAATAGAGCACTGGTCTTGTGGAAACACCAGATGGCTCAGTCTCATGAATTTGTAACAGTTGAAACGTCTTTGACCGGATGTCGTCTTTGACTGGTGTAGTCTTTGACCGGGTGTCGTCTTTGACCGGGTATCTTACTTCAACTTTAACCAGCTGCACTGTCCAAAGTATCATGCAATAAGAAGTCCCACCAAGTACATTACATCATATACATATATAAATATTTTTTTTAAAGGGAAAAAAAATCTTTTCAAGATACCCAGTCAAAGACGACACCCGATCAAAGACTACACCGGTCAAAGACGACACCCGGTCAAAGACGTTTCAATTGTCACAAACTCATGAGACTGAGCCAGATTTAGCCAGGTAGTGAGCTGTACCTTAACTACTGAAATTGCACCTTGCATGGCCACCTTTCTCGGAAGTATGGATCCTGCCAAATTGAAGAGTCAAGCTAGTGGTCCTGTGGGCGGGTCCATTACTTAAGCCTGTAACCGGCGAGACAAGCACTGATACAGCCATCACAATGGGTACAGGCTATTATATAATGCACCCTAAACCTTCCGCAGTGAAGCCAAGGGAATTATCTCATTGGTTGATAATGCATCGAGCTAGACGCTTATATCGCGACGGTACGGCAGCCTTCACACAGAGGGTACCGGGGTGCTTGACCCCTGTGTCGGAATGCCTGGGAGGCACATAAAAGGACAGTAAGAGAGAAGGACATTTATCCTACACATCACTCGGGGGTGGCAGTTCATTGCATTTGTGGTTGACACCTGAGATCTACATTAAAATGGAGACTTTTTTTTAACCCTTTAACGGCAGCATAATACAGTACCACAATGACGGGATGATGCATAAATACAGCCCTGCATAGTATGAGTAACTCGCCAGGGCTTCATTCATGCATCATGCCGAACCTGAAAATAGTGATGCAGTCACAAAGGGTCTGTGTAATGCGCCAATGCAGAACTAGTTGATTGCTCGCCTGTGCTGCATTGGTGCACTGTCACTCCCAGTGAATATAGAGCCAGTCTATAGCCGGCTAAAAGGCCGCTGGACCGGCTGAACTGGTCCTACTGCCAGTCAAGATGACTGGCTGGATTTTGGGCTCCATGTCAGTTTTTACGGTTTGTAAATCGGACCATTATTAAGGTTTATAGAGGCAAACCCATTTTGCATTAACATTTTGAATATCAGTACTCAAAATTCTACATATTGCAATGTTTCAATGGGAATATGCAGGAAAGCATATTTATTTATTTTTAATTCTTGCTTTATACATCTTTTTATTAGATATGAAAATTGCCCTCTGGTATCCGCGCCTGCAAAAATTAAGCCGGGCCTTCAAAATAATAGATCTTCAGGACTGAATGTCCTGCATGCCGAAAAAGTTTTCGGGAAGACTGTTAGAGCTATTATGCAGTCCTCTAAGGGTTGGTTCTGGTTATAACCAGAAATTGCCTTAAGGCTATGGCTCCCTCAATGTGCACGGGAGGATCCAGCACTCCATTTGAGGGAGTGTTCATTTATTAGTTACAGGGGGGGTGGTGGGTTTTGGGGGGGGGCGTAAAAGATTCTGACCCCTCTTGAGGGGGGGGCGTAAACAATTTAAGCAAAAAAGCCCGCGCGTTACTATAATTCAAAGGGGGGTGGGCGAAAAATTTTCGTCACCTCCGGCAAGGGGGGCACGAATCGTTCCACACGCTCTTGAGGGGGGGAATAAAAAATGTTTTCCCCTCTGTGCGAAATCTCACCACCCCCCCCTGTAATTAATAAATGAACACTCCCTAATACCTCTGTCACCCTACCACACCACACGTACTCAATGCCTAAATACAGCATCATCTATAACTATTAGTCTTTTAACCGTTTAAGGACGACATGGTACCTTAGGAGAGGGCAGGGAAACATGCGGGGAAACATGCCACCCCCTCCCACCATTTGCCTACCTCAAAATAAGTTCAACCCTAAAAGGTCAAAATGAAATTGGTGAAAAAAAGCTCAGAAACCCCCTCCCCCGATTTCAAAACCACCACCCCCCCCCTCCAAAAGGATCGGCATTTGTGCATCAAACTTATAAATACATGTCCACTCGCCAAAACATGCATGCAATTGATAGGATCCTCCAGCCAATATTTTGAAAAAATAAAAGATATCTAATGATATTTCGATCTTCTCAGTACTTTCATGCAAGTGTTTACTGGATCCCTCAACTCTCAAAATAACCGGGCCCTCCCCTGGGGCCCTCCCCTGGGGCCCTCCCCTGGGGCCCTCCCCTGGAGCCCTCCCCTGGAGCCCTGTGGTCTTCCACTGCACCCAGTGACGCCTACCTGCCCCTACCATACCACTAACGGCTGAGGGATCCTCCCCAGGGGTAGGGAAGTACTGCTTTTGGTTATTTAACTATCCCCTGAAAGGATCCAGCCACCTATATTCAAAGAAGTCAATTAGTCCTCTCCCATTTATCATTTGGTAATTTCGTGATTACAGTAACTATACTATATATGACCCAAACCATGGTCAATGTGAGTAATTTTACATTGATGCACTAAGGCCTAAAAAGAAATTGCGTTCTGGTATCCCCGACCAACCCTACGTATTTGGGGCTGACCCTAACCTTTTGAGGGATTTTTTCTATTAATTTCAGAGAAAGTTTATGACATTTCTGGCAATTTTATTTTACTACTAAGATTACTCTCCTTTTACCAAAAAGATTTACTAGAAAAATCAACAAATCGACCTACTTATTTTTTTTGCTGCCCTATTTATTTTTGGCTATATAACTTGAACACATCAGTTTTTAGGCCCACTGCAGTAAATTTTTGCCGGAACATGTACAGATGATTTTGGACCTTGATTAATTCAAACCAACCCCTTGTCATTAGTTTCGCCAGATACCCTTGGTTGTATGCATGTTTTATAAAAAAATGGATATATCGTGAAATAACAGGGTATGCAGCCATTAAATGGTTAACTTTCACACCTAGGGTACTAGGGTGCTTGACCCCTGTGTTAGATACAGGACAATGCCTGGGAGGCAAAAGGAAAATAGGAGAATAAAACACATCCTACAAATCATCTGCTGGCGGTAGTTCATTACATTTGTGGTTGACACTTGAGATCTACATTAAATGGAGACATTCCTTAACCCTTTAAGGGCAGCATATAGTGCCACCCTGACGGCAAGATGATATATGAATGTGCTCCCCACCGGGGTTGCATGCATGCATCATGCCGACCCTACAAGTATCAATGTAGTCTCAAACGGTCGGCATGATGCACCAATGCCGCATCAGCCAGTTATTATTATTATTATTATTTTATTCAGATGCGCAATCGTCCCTACGGGACGGTCTTCCGCGCACCGCACAGAGTACAATCCTCGTTCGTGTGGGGTGCTATTGGCGTCGAAGTGTATTACATGTATATGTAGAGTGAGTTGAGTTGGTTCAATTACAGGAGATTACACTAGATTAAATTAAGTTAAGTTGCTTTTCTAATTAAATTCCGGAGGTTGCAACAGTTGAGAGTATGTGAGCATAAGCTAAGATGTTAAATAAATAAGGGGATGTGATATAATGCTACAGTCGATGTATGATATGTCAGGTTGTTAGTGGTGCTTCATTCCAGCTTGAGCTTGGATATGGCGGCTTTAAATCTATTGTAGGTGGGCAGTTTTTGAGTTTCCTGGGGTAATTTGTCCCAGATAGACACAGCTCGATAATAGGGCGATCTTTCATAAAAAGCTGATTTAGCTCGCCTTCTGGCGAACCTAACCTTTAGGTCGCCCCTGGTGCGCACATTGGCTTGAAATAAAGCATCACCTTTCTTATATTTTTTCCACATAATACATAGAAGCTGTTTGCTCCTTCGAGTAGATAGGGTCTCAACTCCACATTCCTTATGTAGATCAGCAATGCTTATGTCCCTGACGCGGGCCTGTAGACAGGTTCTCAAAGCTTGGTTTTGCATACGCTGCAATTTGTTTAGCTCGTCTTTGGTAACGCTACCGGTGTAGAAAGAGCAGTATTCTACTGAAGGGGATATCATTACTTTATACAGGCGTAGGCTGACGGCTTGGGTCATGCTCTTACGCAGGCGGGTTAATTTGATGTTTTGGTTTCCGAAATTCTTTTTTACTTTTGTAAGGTGGGGTTTTATTGTCAGCTTACTGTCTAGTTCTATGCCTAAATAAGAGTACGTTTTGCAACATGGGAGAACCTGTCCACAAAGACTGAGTGCTGGGGGAGCGAGTCTGTCAATCCTGCAGGCGGAACCAAAGTACATGACCATACTTTTAGAAGTATTTATTGTCATATAGTTATGGTGGCACCAGTTACCGACGGAAATTAGGTCTTCCTGTAGCAGCCGCGCTGCTTCTTGTGGGTCGCCGTGCGAGGTATACAGCATTAAGTCGTCTGCATACATTGCATATTTACAATTTCTAATAGTGTCAGGGAGGTCATTGATATATAGGACAAAGAGAAGCGGGCCCAAAATGGACCCCTGGGGTACTCCGAATTGCACTGGCGAGGAGGACGAGCGGCCGCCGTTGCACAACGTTTCATGTGAGCGATGGCCTAGGTAGTCACTCAGCCATTTCTTTAGCGCCCCGTGTATATTTAGCCTGTTGATTTTCTGTATTAGGGTTGGGTGATGGACACTATCGAACGCTTTGCAAAAGTCCACGAAACAGGCGGCTGTTACTTTGCCATCATCCCGGGCAACAAATAAATCCTCAACGACAGCAAACACAGCGTCCGCAGTCCCGCGACCGGGCCTGAACCCATATTGGTGTTTATTTAGAATATTATTATCTTCCAGGTGTTTTGATAACACTGTATGCACTAATTTCTCCAGTAGCTTGCCTGGCAAGGGCAATAGGGTTATTGGGCGCCAGTTTTTGATGTTATTGAGGTTTCCCTTTTTAGGGATAGGGATTAGTAAACCTTTCGACCATGAAGCCGGGAATACACCAGTTTGGATTGATGTTTTGAACATGACGGTGACGGCAGGCACCATGCAGGATAAAGCGTCCTTGATAACCCGGCTGTTGATGCCATTCATGCCACATGACTTGTCGATATTAATCTTAGAGATCAATATCCTTACGTCATCCTCACAGACAATGTCTTCAATGTCAATCGGGGGCTCGTCGTCATCCACATCAGGGTCGGGGATTAGGATGCCACTCGGTGGTAATTTGGAAAACAGGTCTTGGCCAATATTGGCAAAGTAATCATTTATGAAGGCAGCGGTCTGCTCTTTGGGGATGATTTCCCCAGTCAGGTCATTAACCAATTGTATGTTTAGGTTCTTAGTGACGGGATTCACTAAGGCACTAACTGCACGCCAGAACTTATACGGATCTCCCCTAGCATTCTCAATGCTCAGTATGATATAATCATTCTGTGCATTTTCTAGTTGACGCTGTGTGCGGTTTCTGAGGCGCCTTATGGCCTTCAGGGTGTCTCTATTGTTAGTAGTGCGGTTTTCAGCTATTAGTTCCTGGCGTTCATTGAGCATTTCAATGGTTTCAGGGCCAACCCACGGTTCTGATTTTTTCTTAATGACAATGGTCTTAATGGGACAATGTTGATCAAGATAAGCTATGAGGAACTCGTATATGATCAACCATTGCTCATCAGGGTCACGGGAAGCATAAAAGGGGGTGAGGTCAAGATTAGTAATCTCTCTTTGTAGGTGTGCAGAGTCATAATGCCTGTAAGAGCGGCCAGTAAAGGATAGGCAACACCGTTTCTCCCGGTCCTTTTTCCTGCAGGCATAAATACTGTAATGATCGGCTATCATGCAATTTAGAACCCCCGAATTGCTTACAATTTCGCAGTTGGTGATAATGTGGTCCAAGCAGGTGCCTCCATTATCGTTTTCATTGGGACGGGTTATGCCCTCAATATAGCGTTTGAGACTAAACTCTCGACACATATCAAACAAATTAACAGACCCAGTGCTGTTTCTGTCTCTGGTGTTTATATTTAAGTCTCCTACAAGCCAGACTTCATATTTAACTCTATCGACTAGTTTTAGCGTGTCACAGAGTCTGGTGTCAAACTCAACTACATCCCCCTGGGGCGGGCGGTATATGTTCAATATTAGTAGTGGTTTGTGTTTTGGTTCCTCTATTTGTATTGCTTGAATCTCAATATCAGGCAGCATTAGTTGAAGGTCATGGTTAATTCTGCTGAAGGGGCTGATTGTATTAGTCAGGTAGGTCATCAGGCCACCACCAGTGTTAGTGTTCCGGTCAAGTCTGTATATGGTTTTGCCCGGCCAGTGAATTAGTGCATTATCGCTCGTGTCATTCAACCAGGTCTCGCATACACATAGGATGTCGCAGCTGAGACTCAGCTTAATGTCAATCATCGTGCGCCGGTTTGTGCTACGGGCATTGCATGCTGCTATGGTGATCCCCTTCATGCTATTAAGTAGCGCTTGCGAATTCACTAGGTTGAGTCGGCGCTGTATATGATTCATTGTGAGCAAATGTGAGTTGTTAGTACAGGGGCTTGTTGCTTTTTTCGGGTGGGGGGGGGGGGGTTGGTGGTTTTGTCTCGAGTTGTAGTACTGGAGACGCAACCAGAGTGGCGATCGAGTGAGCTAGACTCTAACTGGATCAGAACTCTAACAGAGGACTAATGGAGTTGTAGTCAATTCAGAGATGTGAGGGGGGGGGCTCCGCAACCCCGCATGACACGGAGATGAGCTTTTTGTTGTTTCAGTATTATTGGTGATGGTTACATTTTAGAGGGTATTGTTTTAGTTAGTAGCGTGTGGTAAACAACATATCACTTGCAGTGGGCATAATCATGCCTATGCTAGGTCATATGCGTCGCATAGATAATAGCACAGGATGCACATTCATGGAGTTGAGACCCCATTGTGACAGGTAGACCTGTATATGTCAAGATAAGAATTAATTCATAACTGTGGAAAATAGTAAAAATAGTAATTTATGTTTGTGAACAATCCGCTACCCGGTAGTGTACATGAATTGATACATAGAATAACAAGGTTAGTAATAACAATGACGGGTTAGTAATTATGACGCAAATGGCAGTGTCAGTATCATGTTGATCGACGCCTGCGCGGTAGAGTACCAATCGCTGCGATTATGATTGCATATGTGCCCCGTATACAATAATATGCATAGTAGCGCGCAGCCTCAGAGTCATGAGGCTGGGACCCAGTAGCTGCTCTAGATGTAATGCGCTTTCTACATATGTGTATGCGTCCAATAACTATAGATATCGTTAGCACAAAGATGCGTATTATACATCCATTATGATTGACCCAAGATATTATATAAGTTAGTTTTATCGTAAGGTGAACGTGTACAGAGCCGTAACTCAAACAAGTTATACCAGAATATCTCAGCATTGAGCTGCTCTTATCACATGTATGCCTAGCAGTTACTCAACTTTACCTGAGCGATAAATAAAGCTATCTCAACAAGGTGTCAGAAATACATAACATAGTAAGATTAGTATATGAAACAGAACGCGTTATTAGTACATTGGCCTGTATAATAAGGCCTGCGGTCAATGACCAGTCATATCGGTGTGACGCAGTATGAGTGCATATCAGGCCATGGAAATAATAGCCTATATTAGACATCACTTTCCTGTGTGGCTCATTAAATGGTGTTTAGACTAGTGGAATAAGAGTGTTCATCTTGGAGACCAGCGGTGGAGTTTTTGAATAATAGTACAGAGTTGTGGATTAAGTCACAAATTATTAATAGATCTCACGGCATTTGGCAGCCATAGCGCCAGTTGATTTAACTTATGGACCATTGTTAGGCAGGGTAAAAGTTGCTTAGCAGTGCTTGCTTCCGTGCAATATGATTATATACGACCTGCATTATAAAGAGTGATCTATATCTGGCTAATAGTACATTATTATTGCGTGTACACAGTTCCATGCTATCTGGCAGTTCCCTGTAGTCTGTTCAGGGCATAGTACACCAGATTGCACTTCAAAAATAAGTTCAGCATCATTGCTTAGAGCATATGTGGCCAGCCGGTTGCCAAGGCAGTTCATGTGTGTAACATATTATAGTTTGAGTATGGTTGGATCCTACCTTAATGCCTAGTGTAGTTGGTCCGGTTAGACATAGAGAGACTTATTTACACATTTGGTTTTATGGGCGGCGGCGTTGAGTACCACTGTGTCAGCGTCTCTTAAGTCCTCTTTTGACGTGCGCAGCGTGCAGAGCAGTTGATGAGCAGCGTCCCTGTCCGTGGGTGCCTTCAGCCACTGTATCCACGATCTATGACCACCAGTGGTCAGAGCGTCCATGGTCCTGGTGAAAAACAACCTATTGTGGTAGGTTTTGAGAAAAAAATTAAGTAGGTGGTATAGCAGTAGGCTTACACATTGTTTGTAGCAGTAGGCTTACACATTGTTTGTATGTCAGCCTGACACGACAGTGGATTATTGAGATGGGAAGATTAGAGTTTAAGACTTAATGGAGACACTCAAACGACCAATCACCTGTAAATTCAACATGTAAATCTGCACAGAGTATAAATATCATGGGTACCTCAGTATGGGCTCGGGTCGCCATGAATGATGTGTGGAGGAATTTTTGCAGCATCTTGGTTGTAGCACATGCTCAATCCCATGTCATTACCCATAAGGGCTTTGGCATAGGGGCCTGGGTGGGTACCATCCGCCAGTAGATGGTATTGGTGGGAGGTCAGGCCGCTGGTTAGGTCTATCGGGTGAATGACTAAGTCTGGACGGGGCGACATTACCCCATTGTGGGCATTTAGGGACATGACCTCTAAATTGATATTGTCAATCAGCGAGTCTATGATTTCCTGGTCCCGGTGGAGCCCAAAGCCCGACCATTTTCTGCTCAGATCTACGGTGTACAGGGGGCATAGCACCACCTGAACCCCTGGGAATTCATGTTGTAGCCGGTGTAGACCATTTACAAAGCTAGCCTTTAACTCTGCCGTCTTGGTGACCAAATTTCTGGAGCTGTTTCTGAGTTTGATGTGACCAGCATCAGTGACTTTAGTCACGTCACAGATCCCTCCTATTAGATATATACTGTTAATATAAGAGTGGCCCCTTAAATATACAGCGGCATAGTTAAAGATCTCATCTAAACGAGCGCCGGGGAAGACCCTTACTCCCAGTAGATTGTCATAAATGTGGCTGATATAACTACCGAGGTGCCGTGCTCTGCTGTCGCCGAGTAAGATTGGGTTGGTCTCCATGGTTAGTAGAGACGTCCAGCGTTGAGTTCTCCCGCGTATAGTACTAGTTGCCATTGTTCGGGCTGACTATCTGAACTCGTATATGTGAGAGACCTGTCCTGTTTGGTGTGAGGTTCAGGTCCACTGGTGCTGTCAGTGTGTCGGCCTGTGCTGCATGGTCAGCATTCCCGGTCATGGCAGGAGGGGTGGTAGTAGCAGGGGTGGTGACGGCAGCGGCGGTGGCAGTGGTGCCCTGTAAGGCCTGTGTGTAGGTGGGAGGGGGTGGTACGACTTGAGGTGCTGGTAGTGGTGGGAACTGGTCAAGTGTAACCTCGGCACTGGTGCTGCTACTGCGCTCACGTCTCAGTATGGCGCGCAGATCTGATAACATTTCCCCGCATTTATTTTCGCCGGCAAACTGCCCAGTTGCCCATCCTTCGTCATCTCCAAATAATCTAGCTGCACCGAACGTCTTGCATAATGTTGACTCCACTAGAGGACATGTGTATCGCAGCAGTATGTCAGCTAGTTCATGATTTTGTCGGAATTTGCATGCGATTATCTTTTCCAATATTTCAAACCTGATAGTCCACCATCGGTGAGTTGATGGGAAGAAGGTCTGTTTCCCAAGCTCCCTGATCTTGAAAGGGCATGTCTCGTCCAGAATCCTTTCTGCTAAGTCCCTTCTTTTTCCAAACAGGGCCCTGTTGTACATGTAGGCCTGTTCGACGCAGGTGAATGTTAACTCTTCAGACAGGTAGTTAGATGGGAGTAGTGGTTGGTATTTAAGCTCAGATGGGAACATGTTACTCAGCGGTGCCTTGGGCCCATTAAACACTAGGCCGCATGCAGTCACTTTCATGCGCTCTTCTCCTCCACGGTGGGTTGTGCCCCCTAGTAGTCTTAACTGCTCAGTTAATTCAGCTGTCATGACGTCCTCGGGTAGCCCTTCTATCTCGTCGTGGCTGTAGGAGACTCCATCAACAATGAGCCCAGAATCTATTACTTGGACAATGATGTCAGTGTATTCTCGGTGATACTTTGCTATCTGTCTGGCCTTCCATCTTTTAGCTCTCACAGCATCAGATTCATCACGATTGAACCAGATTTTCTGCGGCCCATTGCGGGGGCGTAGACTTCCTCTTTTGGACATTGCCTCCTCCATGGCGGTATCACTGTTGAAACTCACTATGATCTTGTTGGTGATATTTGGATCAGGGCGTGTCCCCCGTGGTCTGAGCCTGTTTGATCTTATGATGTCACTCAAATTAAGGGCACATCCAAGATTATTTAGCAGTTGAAGGGCTACAGCCCCTGTGTCCTCCAGGGAGCCATCTTCTCCTTCTTCTTCTTTTACACCTGTGATTAAGAGGTTTCGTTCTTTTGCAGGTTTGGCTTGTGATAATGACGATGTTGACCCTTGATCACTCCATTCATCGTCACTAGTGGCTGGTGTGCGCGCTCCTGTACCTCTAAGTAGCCTTAGCCGGGTGTCAATAGGTAGGTCATTACCACGTGTTGATTGGGCCAGCTGTTTCACCTCTTCCAACCTGACCTCTAGATCTGACCTATATTCCAGATCTTCCCTGCGCATTTCGTTATCTGATTCGATTTTTGCTTGTAAATCAGATTTTACTTGACCCACTTCTGTGGCAATTACACTTTTTACTCGATTTTCAAGGAGCGCCAGGTTATTGTCCATATGTTCTTTGGTGGCTAACTTGCTTAGAGAAGTTTGCATAGCCAGTTGTGTTTGTTGCATGCTACCTAAAAATGCCATGAAATCAAACCCTCCCTGCGCGTTCATTTGTGGGCCCATATTCATTTGCGGGGCAATATTGCCTTGCCATGGTTGCATCGGGACAAGACTGAGATTATGAGCCTGTGTGTACCCTCCACTGTACGCAGTTGGGCCTAGCTGCACGGGTGGTGGCTGGTTAGGTGCGGGGGCGGGCAGGCCAGCGGGGGCGGGCGGTTGGCCGTTGTTGTCATGGGTCGACATATTTGAATCGGGGTCACTGTCTATAGAGTTATTATCGGTTTTAAGTTTTTTGACTCTTTTGGTTTGATTCCTGGGTTTGTGGGGTTTACAAGTGGCGCCTGAGCTCGGGGGAGAAGAGACTGGAGAAGTAGCACCTCTCTTTCTGCCCTTCGATTTGGCTGTGGGAGTTTGCTTTGGAGTGGTCGGTTTGGGCTTGTCTAGAGCGGGTTTGGGAGGCATAACCGTCGTTTGGTGCAGATAAACAGTCGAAAACCAAGTAAATTAGTCTGATTGAGTACTCACATTTTCTGTAGTCTACCTCTTTCCCGTGTACTAGCCAATGGACATATTATTTGGTCCGATCTTGCGGTTAATCCATGTGTTGTGGGGTTTTTGTTGCGGAGCCCTCACATGCACGTCTTCACTCCATGGCGGCCATACTCATATTACTCAAGTTACTCTTCAATGCTCCCTTTTGGTGCATCATATAAATTAATGAGCATGCCCCAAGCCAGCATGACCTACCTATCAACTCTGTAAATGCCTCATAGTACATTAATTAATAAGTATACCCTTTATTGCCCTGATGCATCAATGCAGCCCTGGTATGGAGTTCAATTTGCCTAAAAGTTAGCACAAGCACGTGCACCCTCAGAAAAGTGAGAGTCATTGTCGCTAAAACTACCCTCATCTGAGAGTCAGACAGTGCCTGACCCTCAGGTGAGAGTAGTTTTAGCGACAATGACTCTCACTTTTCTGTGTGTGTGCACAGCAGGTTCCTTTCAAGGTGTTCTGTTACAAAATATATGTGCATGGTGTGCATGTGTTCCGATACCAATTTGTGTAGCAGGTCCTACTGTGCAGATGCTTGAGCTAACGTTTAGGGCTCAGTCTCATGAGTTTGTAACAGTTGAAAAGTCTTTGACCGGGTGTCGTCTTTGACCGGTGTAGTCTTTGACCGGGTGTCGTCCTTGACCGGGTATCTTACTTCAAATTTAACCAGCTGCACTGTCCAAAGTATTATGCAATAAGTAGTCCCACCAAGTACATTACATCATATACATATATAATATTAAAAAAAATTGGAAAAAAAATCTTTTCTAGATACCCGGTCAAAGACGACACCCGGTCAAAGACTACACCGGTCAAAGACGACACCTGGTCAAAGACGTTTCAACTGTTACAAACTCATGAGACTGAGCCCTAGGCAAATTGAACTCCATACCCTGGAGAGTCTAGCTACATGCACTCAAAGGATCCCCCACCCTGAAAAGAGGGAAATAATTCAAATGGTATTTTGATCCACACTTTCCAGTACTTTGGTGTTTACTGGATCCGTACATTCTCAAATTCCTGTGTCGGCCCCTGAAGCCCTGCGGTGTGCCGCTGTACCCAGTGACACCAGCAGATCCCCCCTGAGGGACTTCCGTGATTGACAGCGGCGGATCCAGCGGAGGGGGATCGGGGATGCGCCCTGTTGGATAAACATCTTTCCTCTACAACTTTTGAGCAAAATTTTACAATAAACCCTCAAAACGGGGGTCTAAATACGCCATTGGATGGTAGCTGCCAATTACAACCCCTACACAGGGGGCTCATAATGATGAGGGTAGCATGGGAGGGGCAGTCCCACCCAGCTTTAAGCAGTGAAGCATAGGCACTTATGCATTCTAACGGCTATACATCCGAAAATTGGAATTTGGCACCTTTTTTTACTGAGAGTTATTTTGTCATTTGAAACCCCCCTGAAAAGCGACATTGTTATTAAAGCCATATATATTCAAAGCAGTCATTGAGCCCTCTTCGATTGAGCACTCTGTGGTTGTGCAATTATGCAGGGAGACATCATGACATGCAAGGAATACAGTATGGGGTTATTTATCTTTAAATCAATTCTGACAGCCCCTCATTTTTAACTTTCATGTTATTATGGAGAGTCCCTGATTCTGAACTTCCCTGACACTGACAGCTTCCATCTTTCATCCTCTATGAGTTCACAGCTCTGTGGTGTGTGTGGTGTACCATGTACTGAGTGACGCCTGTCAGACCCGTCACACCCCATCTTGTACCCCTGTATACACTGAAAAAGTAAACTTGTCTCCAGACTCGTCGAAGTGACTATCATAAAATAAACGAGTCAAAAGTTGTCTTACCTATCAGGTTACCATCCCACAAATAGAATCTGGAGCTGGCAAATGTCGGGTTTTGGGCTGGCACATAGCAAGTGGGTCTTCTATTCCAGCTTGAAGACCCGCTTCTTTGTCATTTAGACGAGTTTTTGACTGGTTTATTCTATGACCCTCACTTTTAAGAGTCTGGAGACAAGTTTACTTTCTGAGTGTACTACATTGTGCTTTAATGTGATACGTCCTTGGTTGTCATGATGCATGAATGCAGGACTGTCAAGTAACTGACCAGTGCTGAAGGTCATGCATTATTCTGAGCCTCAAGGGAGGACATCTGTCAGGCGCAGAATCAGAATCTGTACAGTTCCGGAATTGCCCCTGTACAATTCCGGAACTGCGCAGGGCAATTCCGGAATTGCACCATAGTTAGATTGCACAGTTTCAGAATTCCTACCTGTTTTTACTGTACCTACACATATAGAATATAAATATAAGGCTATGTCTCACGACCTTGGGCCAATGTTTTTTGTCTCTGACCAGGTGCCGTCTCTGACCAGGTGCCGTCTCTGACTGGGTGCCGTCTCTGACCGGATGCTACTTTGGGAGTTTAGTTATCTTCTACCGACAGCAGGAGGCTAATTATAATTACATAACAACTGCCATAACGTTTTTACAAATGCTTATATATATGACTATAGGTTAAAATTTAGATTAAATTAAATTTTGACACCAGGTCAGAGACGGCACCCAGTCAGAGACGGCACCCAGTCAGAGACGGCACCCGGTCAGAGACAAAAACATTGGCCCAAGGTCGTGAGACACAGCCATATATTTCAATGATGTTTGAGGATGCTGTACTGCATTTTGGAGGTGTGAAAACAGTCA
Source organism: Harmothoe impar (assembly GCA_947462335.1). Lineage (NCBI taxonomy): Eukaryota > Metazoa > Annelida > Polychaeta > Phyllodocida > Polynoidae > Harmothoe > Harmothoe impar. The sequence goes on along the minus strand of OX381712.1, from coordinate 69,290,193 downwards.
GGGAGAACCCACATGCATGTCACACCTGTATATAGCTGTGAATAAAGTGTGGCAGAAATGCCTCTGCTGTGATAAAACATTGGAGCTTTGGCTGCCTGGGCCCCAGATGATACAAAATAACCCCTTTGCAGATATTTTTCTTGTCCTACCTTTCTGTTTGAGGGGTATATTGATATATGTTATAACATATTTTATGACCATGTAGGAGTTCCGACATTGCGCAAAATCCGATATCGCGCATGACATATCCACCCTGTATGCAGCCTTCACTATGTAGGGTAGCATTCATGCACCATTCATAGCACAGCTATAAAGCATTATCTGAGCTCTTAAACCCCCAGTGCTCCTATAAATAGGGCCAATAGGGATCAGAACCCGTCCCGGCTCTACTCTGACTGTCACTGGAGGGGTCCTGAGATCTGGACCTTTAAGGTTTAATGTACAATGTCGTCAAATTGCACTGCATAGATTCCATGTAATTTTTGATGTCTTGATTCTTTACTAGAAAAATCTAGTGTGACACGCCTCACTCATTGACCCTGTAAGTTAGACTCTCGTAACTTAGATTCTAAGGGAAGCACATATATAGTGCTCTAATGCACAACCTTTTGCCGGTATGATGCATAATGAGCACCCCTGGTGAGTAGCTCACCAATGCTAACCCTATGGGGTTGATACACCCCTGAAGGGTCTGTGAGTCACTTGTGCACTGGCCCTTCACTCAAACATCATGGTGACAAATGACATGTATCATTGAAGCACTATGCTGGCATTCAAGGGTTGGTGCCGCACCCCAAATAAATTCCTGTGGGTTGCTGCTTTTTTCCTCCTTCACAAGGAAACAAGGATATACACGTGCTGCAGATGGGGAACTGTCAAGATGTTGATATCCATCTGTTTTTGGTAAACATGAACCCAGTCGCAATTTCACTTCATGGTCAGTTGTTATCCTTTTAACGATGGCATTATAACTCAAGATCTTATGTTCGTCACAATCTCTTCTGTAATTAGTGGAAACAATTATGATCACTTTTAAGTTAATTGAGATCAACAGAAACAAGACCTGTTAAATTGGAATGAATTCAATTGAAATGTGATGCCCTTCTATATGTTGGTTGTTACTGTACCCCCCCCCCAACCCCCCCCCCCCCACCCCCCAAAAAAAAAAAAAAAAATCAAAATTTTTTTTTATAAATAAATAAAAAAGCCAACAGAAAAGAAACAAAAAAAAACACACACAAAAAAAACTGGTTTTAATCGCGAGGCCCGCTCCTGTATGAATCCCTGTGGTGTGCCGCATGTACCGAGTGACACCAGTCACACTGTCACACCTCATCATCTCGGGGGGATCCGAACGGGGAAGATCTATACTCGACATTTAACAACACCTGGGAATGCTACAGTGTTTTTTACTCAGACCTGAATTTTGCGCTGTTAACAGTCTTATGGTCTTCGGTCTATATATAAGTAATAAGCAAAACAATGTCAACTGGATGAACAGAAGGGGAAACAATATAATGCAAATAAAGTAGAGATACAATTATAATAGACATTTTCAATGGAAACAGTGAAAAGGTAGAAGTTAGAAGATTACCCTGCTATGGGTCCTCTTTACAAATTGGTTTGTGATTATGCGAATAAATGACAGCCCCAGAAAATATGTTCAAGTACAGGTCCCTTCACAGCCCCTGATTCTGTTTTTTCAATTTATAGACAATCCCTGCTCCCCCGCCCCCCCACCCCCACCCTAGAGGGGTTGACATTTTTTGCCCCCCCCCCCGGCGGGTCGAAACCCCTTTAAACCATAGTAGCATGCAGGCTTTTTCGTTGAAAATAGATGACCCTTTCTTGCCTCCCCAAGAGAGATTGACAGCCCCTGATTATGTTCTTTTAATTCATAGACAGTCCCTGCATCTGAACTTTCATTTAACCCACAGCTCACTTCAACCTAATAGCTCTGTGGTGTGTGGTGTACCACTGTACTGACTGACTGCTCACACCTTTACTGCAAGGAGGCTATACATAATTATACAGTTTGATGTCTTGATCCTTTACTAGTGCAACATGCCTCTTGATCCTCTACCAGTGCAACATGCCTTGTGATCCTTTACCAGTGCAACATGCCTCTTGGTCTTTTGCCAGTGCAACATGCCTAGCCCTCTAAGGGAGTACTCATTTTTAAACAACTGGGAGGACCGTGGGCCTGCTATGAACCATGGATCATGAATCCATCATGAATCCACCATGCTAACCACTACTCTATGAGAGACAGGTGACATAAGGAATGCCCAGGTACAACCCACTCACAATACTCACACCCTGTTTGTACCTATAATCTCAGACCTGGGATTTGGCTGAGCTGGTTGCTGGAGGTTAGACTGGTTACACTGGTACCAATCAACATGGCGCTGTACACAGGACATCTTCCTAGTGCGGAATAGAGGGGATGATACCCCCCCCCCCCCGAGTGGGTTGAATACCCTTTTCAACATGCGGGCTTTCTTGCTGAAAACAGTTAACTTTCTTTTTGCCTTTTTAACTGTCCCTTATTGAATACGCCCCCCTTCCTGTTTTGAGAAATTAGCACCCCCCTTGAAGGGCTGTATAATGTTTAAATGTACTTTATCCATGTGTCGGCATTATGCATGGGATAGATGACCCTGGCCCTGCTGAGTATCTCCCTCAGTGCTCTGTTGCTCTGTTCATGCATCATGTTAACTCTATGGGGTTGATACACTCCCAAGGGCTGGCATGATGCACCAATGCAGTGCTGGTCAGTCCCCTCGCTGGCAGTGCACTGGCGCATCATGATGATAATTAAATCCTCGAGGCATCATGCTGCCTTTAAAGGGTTTATTCTGCACCCAAATAAATTCCTGTGGGTGGTTGGTATGGCACCTACAAGGATACCGGGTATACACGTGCAGTGGATGAGGAACGGTCGGGGTGTTGATATCCATCTGTTTTTGGTAAACATAAACCCAGTCGTAAACGTCCCTTCCAATTAGCCAGGTTTGGTCCAGCCTCGAGCTCTCCAGCTCTCATAAGAAATTGATACGGAATCCTGGATCATTTTTCATTGAGGTTCGTGGGTTCAAATCCCACCTTGACACAATAGGTGGTTCGTTTTTTACATTACCTATTAAACCCATTTAAGGCATAACTCCACCTACAATGACATAATAATATCACCTATTAAATATGTGACTAGGTACATTAGGTCAGATTCAGGTCAATTATGTAGATACCTATTGAAGTATTGATGGAGCCACAGTGGGGTTTGAACCCACATCCTCCTGAGTGCTGATACACAATAGCAGAGTACATGAGGGCCAGTGTAGGTATAGGTCTGTAAGTAACCCCAAGACTGTAAACATCCAGTCGGGGCCCGAGACTGGGTTTGGTCCGTATGGGCCCTGTGGACCTGCTGACCAGCCTTCGGCTGTGTTGGTTTTAAAACTATATTATCATCATATCATCTTCCAATTAGAATTTTACTTCACTGTCAGTGTGGTCGTTATGTCCCTGGAACAGAGGCATTATGACTCAAGGCGTTTTCGTTTTTTTCGTTGTTGGACGTACACAGCACTGTGAATGACTCCCTGGCCCGGGGGGGGGGGGGCACTTGGTATATTTTGTATACACAGGTGTGCGGCTGGGAAGGGTGCTTTTTGAGCAAAATCCCCCTCACCAAGGGTCTTCTTTTCACCAAAACACCCCTCACCAAGGGTTAATTTTCACCAAAATCCCCCTCACCAAGGGTCACTTTTCGATATCACCGAAATCCCTCCAAAAGGATCACATTTTGCAGTTTTTGCCAGAATTCTTCGCAACAAGGGTCACTTTTGACCAACGTTTTTACACCTAGGCACTTTTGTCTAAATCCCCCTCAGCAAGGGTCACTTTTGACCAAAATCCCCCTCACCAAGGGTCACCTCTGACCAAAATCCCCCTAACCAAGGGTAAGGGTTGTAAAAGGGCCAGCCTCACACCCGTGTCAAATTCTTTTTGAGTGCCCCCTCGGGCTCCCTGGCTCTATCTGCATGATGCATGATGCATGAATGCATCACTGCCAAATTACTACATGTAGACGAAGCTGCATTCATGCATCATGACGACAAAAAACATATCAGTCGCATCAGAATGGCCCTAGACCCCTAAAATCGATATGGCGACATGGCCATTTCTTAAGTCGGATATAGAGACATGGCCATTTCTTAAAGTCGACATGGGACATGACCATACTAGTGACATGGGACATGGGGCATTTTGTTAACTCTGACATGGGACATTGGCTTTAGTGACATGGATTGAATAGCATCATGGCTGGCAGAATGTTTTGTTGCTCTCAAAACTCGCCAGAATGCAGCATTTTATTTAAAGAATTAAAAAAATTTCCCAAATGTGTCAACAATTTCGACCCCTCCTGAGAAGGGGAACGGTGTAAAAAAGTGAAAAATTCCAAAATTTCCTAAAGATCACATACGGTTAACTGTTTCAAACCACTCTGAATGTTCCAATTTAAAAGGCAAATTCAATGATTTATCATCGCTTAGTGACACTAGCGACATGAGGCATGGGCATTTCTTAAAATTGACATGCGAAATGGGGACCCCCCACCCGGGGCCCTGAGGTATCACGATAATAGTATTCCCGTATGCAAGCAAGGCCTAATACATGTAACATATTTTCTTGGAGCTTCCGTGTCAGACAACTGCGTTTCAGCAAAACGTTTCTTTCACCACTCTTATATAAGCGCCGTAATGTCGTGTATAAACGTCCCAACCCTTGTAAATTCTAACTGGATTTTACCCCAGGTTTTACTTCAAGACCTGCGCTTATTCAAGATCAGGTCATAGTGAGCCTTGTACAACTTACACGCTTGTGCCCCTACATGGGTACCCGAATTTTTGACCGTGTCGCCGTGTCGATTTTTAGCAAAATGGTCGTGTCGATGTGTCGATTTTTATCCCATACCATTAGTATACACTCTACTTCAATTGCCCATGTCCGTCGATTTTTAAAAGGGCCGTGTCGCCCGTGTCGATTTTTAAAACCGCCGTGTCGCCGTGTCGCCCGTGTCGAGTTTTACCCATGTAGAGGCACACTCTTAGTCTAATGGTTGCAGTTAATGCACCGACAATTTCGCACCTCTTATCCTACACACTGGGAACACAAATTAAGCTCAAGAGGTCACCATGAGGACTTTCTCATTACAGCTATTTATCATATCAAACATTGAAATAGGTACTGGTTACCATGGAAACTTAAAATGAGCTCTGGGATCGGCAAACCCGCACAAACCTCTGGAGGGGGTGTAATTATTTTGAATATTTATTTCAATACCTCCCTTTGTCCTGCACTTATTTTAATATTTCAGCGCTTATATGGATATACCGTAATGTCCATATAAATATGGACATTACGGTATATCACCAATCCCCCCTCTCCTACCACCACTCCTACCTTCCTACCCTCCTACACTCCTAACCTCGGTACGAAATAATCAAAGATCCCCCATTAAAACAAGCAGAACAATGGCAGCTTATGTTTCCTCATCCACACTGCCAGCATGGCCGACGTGTTCTCGCGAGATCCTGATGGGGCTATCACGTGATGTGCGTCCAAGATGGCGGCGTCCATGCGGGAGGGCACCGACTGCCCCTGAGTAATGAGCGCGCTGGGGAGCCCGGACTGAGCGCTCTTTGTTTGTTGTCGTGTTTACCTGGATCATATAAATGGGCCCAATGTGGAGGTGACAACTAACCACTTCTTCCCACCCCTTCTTCCTGCATACCTTAACCCTTTATGGAAAACATGTCGCTAAAATATAACAAGTGTTGCCATGATGCACTAATTCAGGCCCAGCGAGTAACTCACCAGGGATACATTGGTACATTGTGCGAACACCTCGAGAGTGGCTCAACAGCATAGGGTCGGCATGATGCTTGAATGCAGGATTGGCTGCCTTCATGCATCATGACGACCAAGGGCATGATGCATTAATGCACTGTGCCGTCCTTAAAGGGTTAAACACGGGTAAGGCAGTATTCTTCTTATTTTAACAACAGGCAAGAGGGCAGGAGCTGGGGGGGGGGGGATGGGGGCACTAAGTGCATTTTCTTGCGAGGGCACCAAAATATTTTCATGGAAATGGTCGATATGTATACCCCCTCCAACCCCGCCCAGAAGGGTTCAAAGTATTTCGCGGGTAACCACTATTTGATAGCTACAATTGCTGTGTAACTCGCGGACTTTCTCACTATCATGGGGTTGATTGCTGTGGTATACCCACTTCAAGAATGGTCCAAATGTCGTTTATACAAATGAACACTTTTAAAAGATCTGTCAAAGGAACCCTGCTGTATAGTAGCTTTTATTATGAATGAGTAAATAGAGCACTCGGTAACGTACTTGTTTAGAGGCATGCATTGACTTGTATCTAAGAGGCAGGGTTGTGGAGTCACACCCATTATCAAACTCTTTGTAGAAACTTAATTTATTTCTTCAGACAAGAAATTCGCAAGGTTTATTATCAGTTCTAGTAAGTTCATAAACAGAGATATCATTAGATGACTGAATCTCCCAGCCTGGTGATACATAGTACATAATAGTAATAATAATAGAATAAGATGTAGCCTACAATTATACCATAATAAACTGTAACTGATATTTCTTGTCTAGGTGGGTCCTAAAGTTGCCTGTATGGTGAACACATCCATGGAGCAAAGAAATTATACTCCAAGTGAAAACACAATTAATTTTAACAGCACCGACTTGTGTCTTTCCTTGACCTGTGGGCACTTTGTAGGCCTGTGCACGGACAAAACAAGTGTCCCAAATAAATCCTGTGGACAAAACGTGACTCCACAAGTGTTCGCAATAAACCCAGGGTTGATACACACCGGGCCACAGGAGTAGTTCGATAAATGTAGGGATGTCATTGATATCCCGTTTTTGTCGATTCAGATTATCGCGATTTTGGTCCCGATTTTCCGATTCTTGTCGATGTCAAAAACGAGTAAAGCATTAAATCAGTGCAACAAACGTATATTCTGCGCATGAGAATATTTTGTAGACATAGATTCATATGGTATGTGTTTCTGGGATTAGTTGTTAGCCTTTTTGAAGTGAATTGTTACCTATGTTAGGCTAATTTTTTGGATTGCAAATCATTTTCAATGATACCTTTAGTTCTAGATGGAATATTTACAAAGTTCTTTCATTTTTGAAAAGAGAATCCATCTAGACTTTTATAGTAGTCAATGAGTGTTTTGATGTAACGATTTTCTCGATGCGATAATCAGAATGACAGAAATGTCGGTATTTCGATTCAAGGGGTAGACCTATCGATGCACCCCTAGATAAATGAATGCACTGCATGTATAATATGTTAACACGAGATGTTAGTACAAAAGCGCCCGTCTCGAATAAGCCCCTGACCGCTTACTCTGCTGTTGTTTATAAGTGCCCCGGCATTTTTGGATCAAAAAACATGATTACCCCCGGCACTTCTACTAGAGCTTAACACTTTAAGGACATAATGCATTAATACATCATGCTCTTGGTCGTCATGATACACGAATGCAACCTTGGCTGGTTATTACTTTGCCAGGGTTGCATTCATGCATCATGCTGACCCTATAGATGAGGTTGAGGCACTCCCGAGGGTCGGCATGGTACACCAATGCAGCACCGGCGCCAAATGTCAAGTTTCAGCAACATGCGTCCCTAAAGAGATATTGGACTTATACAATACCAGCGCTCATTGAAAACCCGGCTCTTAAATGCGACGGTATACTGAATCTGGGACCTGCTGGCGAGGACCCCAACTGTGCAGTCATCATGGTCCACCTTAATAATATCGATTAAAATATTGTCAACACCTAGCCTACGTGTTATTTAGAAACACTATCAGTAAACTTTTCATCCCCCTGGTTACCACATTTCCCACTAGTTTTACAACCCACAGTGGGAATCTTTGAAGATAGCAGCAACCCCTCCTCACATTTTATTGCTCTGCTATAATTTGTCTGAGACACTGGGTATCCAGTCCAGCTGTGAGCTCATTAAAGAAGCCCTTTGTCGGCCTCGCCAGCAGGTCCCAGATTCATACGGTATGCAGGACAAAATGTATGCAGTGATGGCCTGGGAATTGGTGAAACGCGTTTCCAGTAAACTAGTTCAATGCCCAAACCTGAAAACAGCTTTGAGTGCAGCTAGTTCCAGGTAGCGTCTTGTTATTTGTGATACCTGAGATTCACCCAGTGTGACGCACCGGGTCACTTTTCGAGGAATCAAGTTTATGCATCATAAAAATAGAGAACGCACGATCAACCCTTTAGGGAGTGCTTATTTATTAATTACAGGGGGTGGGGTGAGAGTTCCCGTGGAGGGGCAAATTTTTTGAGGCCCCCCCCCCTCGAGAGCGCGTGGACCGTTTGCGCCCCCCCTCGGCGAAGGCGCCGAAAATTTTTCGCCCCCCCCCTTGAACTATAGTAACGCGCGGGCTTTTTTGCTAAAAAGGGGCTTAAGTTTTTACGTCCCCCCCCTCAAGAGGGGTCAGAATGTTTTATGCCCCCCCCCCTCAGGAGGGGTCGAAAATTTTTACGCCCCCCCCCCCAAACCCACCATCCCCCCCTGTAACTAATAAATGAACACTCCCTTAGGGTCGACATGACGCCTCAAGGTTTGTATTTATTTGTCGCACTTGTTTCAATGCACCAATGCAGAGCTGGCGAGTAACTCTGACAAGTTAAATGTATACAGCATTGGCGAGTTACTCGCCGGTGCCACATTCAAGCATGAAAAAAGAGACACAGTGGATTAAAACACTATGCTACCCCCGCAGGCTTAAACATGACTCTATAGATGCATAATAGAATAGATGTTGGCCTATCTTTGCACGAATGTTTCCACGCACGACTTCTATTTTCATCATGACATAACATGTAGGGCCTGACCGAATATAACATATGTCTTCTATAATGAGGTATACGTTGTTATAGAATGTACTTGAAATGATACTGATAATACCGGCCACTGTGAAATTAGAAAAGAGATAAGTCACATGCATGAACAGTAGTGTAGCATAGATAGAGATAATTCTCGCTTCTTAGCACAGAGAATACAAGGATAACCCCCAAAGTAGGGAGCCAAATCATTAACGATGCATGTTGCTAAAATGTGACATTTGTCGTCATGATGCATTAATGCATTATGCTGTCCTTTAAGGGTTAAGGTGGATCGCTACCCTTTGATTTCTTCAAATTCCTAAATCTATCAGAATGGTCTTATATTGCATAGCCAGATACATATATATTTATACATTCCCTAAACTGTGTTAAAAAATTAGATCATTTCAAGCAAATTTGTGCACTTTGTAATACTTTGAATATTTGATATATTGGTAATTGTTAATATTTCTTTTTTTTTAAACATGAGCAGACATTTACTATTTACTATCTAGGACACTATAGATATGATATTGCTCAACATAACCAAGGGTGTAAATCATGACAGCTTTATACATCGATTTTTGCCATTTTACCCATCATGACTTTTATATGTTAGCAAATGATCTGAACTATTTTTTGAGGGAGTTTTAAGAAATTCTGTTAATATGGAATACTATTTTTAGCCAACAAGGCTACAAATAATGACGATTTCCTTGTACTCTCTCCCGAAACATCATATTTCTACCCAGAATGCCATGGTGTAAAACTGTAAAATTATTTTTCCAGTAAAGAGTCTGCATATAATGGTTGATATGAAAATAAATTTATGGAAGTTTTCAAATTTTTTTCTCATTTTCAGATTTGTTTTTTCAAAATTCTGTATTTAAAAAAGTAGTTCGGGACCCCTATTTTTCCTTGCATTTTCCGATTCTATATGATTTAAACTGCCTGTAAAAATAAATTGGGAGATTATGTTAACTTTCAGTGACTTTGACTCAAGGGTAGCGACCCACCTTAAGGCGACTGTCGATCAGTTCAACGTCTAGTGATTGGTAGCACTATCTTTACGCCTCTGTAAGTGGGTAGTTGTTGTTACACCTTGGTGCCGTGAGATGAGTCCCTGACTCAGGCCGAGGACAGGTAGAAGATAGCACTGGGTGCCTTGATATTAGCCTCCTAATGAAATGAGGCACCTACATCTCGTGTTAATTAGTAGCCATGTGGCACTACCCCCCCCCCCCCCCCCAACACAAGACAACCAAAAATAAGTTGTGTTTCAGGTTACATGGCAGGTCGGATTTCTTCTTTTTTTTAATTTTTTTTTTTTAATTTTTTTTTTCAACACCATTAAATCTAAAGCGGCTGATTGTAACGTTATCTAACAGATTACCATGGATTGCGTATCGACTCGCTCTTTTAAGTATAGATATAAATGGATATGCTCACTAGAGTTTCTTTAAAATATGACATCTTTTCAAAATTGGATTTCAAAATTCTTGCTGCATAGGCAGGGTCAGCTGACCAGATAAATGTGTACATGGCTTTTTGGTTTGGTCTAAGCATCTGATACGCGTCTCCAATTGACCGCGTGCCCGCGTGTTATAGCCTAGGCTCCCCTAAAGAGGGGAGTCATTCTGGATGCTATTTCTTTTCTCTGTGCAAAGTTGGATCAAAGAAGCATTTGGCCAGCCTACTTAGCTGCATAGACACTGTAGGTTAATCTTTTATTTTTTTGTTTGGCCTAAGGTTCTCATACCGATTGACCGCGTGTAATAGGTTGCTGATGGGAGTGATTCCCAGGTCGGTACACATGTAGCATAGGTAGGCCTTCTCGGCATCTGAACCCTTTAAAGGACGGATGTCACTAAAAGATTACATTTCTCGTCATGATATCGATGAGTAACTCACCGGTGCTGCATTGGTGCATCATGCCGACCCTCCGGGGTGTCTCAACCTCCTACGGTGGGCATGATGCTTGAATGCAGCAATGGCGGGTTACTCGATCACCCAGGCTGCATGCATTCATGCATCATGACGACCAAGGGCATGGTACATCAATGCGTTATTCCGTCCTTAAAGGTTTAAAGTGTTAAGGTGTCCAGGTAGAGATGGGTTGCTCCTCATGCCTCTATAAACGTCAAGATAACGTCAGGGTAAGCATGTGGCAATGGGCGGGGGATGGGCAGGTTGATGGGCACGTAACCCTTTAAACCTTTAAGGGCAGCATGATGCCTTAACGCATAATGTGGACAGGGGACTTAATGCGTCATCCCCATGGCCGTCATGATGCACAAATGCAGTCCTGGTGAGTAAATCGCCAGTGTTCCATTCAAGCATCATGCCGAATCTACACGACTGATACACTCCCAGAGGGTCGGCATGATGCACCAATGCAGCACAGGGAGTTACTCGCATCATGATGACACATGTCACATGCGGTTCTTAAAGCATTAGGGATCGCATACTCCTCTGTTGGCATAATGAGTACCTCACCAATGCTGGATTTGTGCATCATGCATGCCAACCTTTTTGACAGTATGAGCACATCATAGGGTTGATATGATGCATAAATGCAGCCCTGGCAAGTTACTCACCAGGACTGCAATCATGCATAATGCCGATATAAGACACAACACATTAAAGCACCATGCGGTTCTTAAAGGGTTAATGGTGCTGTACAGGTAGGTTATGCAGTTTGTAGGTACACCCAGGTGTTACTGTGATAAGTAGCAGATTGCAGCATGGCAGCTCCCCCCCCCCCCCCTAGCGGTACATCTCCACTTATCGCTGCTTGATGTTGAGATGCAGGGTCCATGTGTTCCAGGTAGCGGGAACAAGTTTGTTTTGCTTCAGTCTATACAGAGAGAAGAAGTAGAATCACTGTAACTCTCAAATAGGAGTCCAGCCCCGATCACTAAGGTAACTCTCCACAGGACTCCCAAGTGACTCCCTAATATTAGTGGTACTCTTTAATAACTTTATAATGACACCTGCTCTCTAGATATATAAAAACTACCGGGTATATCATCATCATCTAGTATTTTGGGATACCAGGAACGTGACTCAAAAGAGAATAGAACACGCCATAGTAAAATTGCTTAATTTTCTTGGGGCCATTCCATGTGCACCCAGCATAGGCTGAATATAGATTTTTCAAACTTTTAACAGCCCCCCCCCCTTTAGACCCCTTCAACCAGCATCCCATTCTTGGACACGCTCTTCCGTCCCCGCCAATACGTTGGTACGGCTCTTTTCAATGTTATGAGGACTTTCCTATAGTAGGATCCCTGAACAATACGAAATCATTACTGGAGTGACAAAAGCCGAAATTTCTAACAGGAAAAGAGAAAAAAACAAAAAAGGAAGTCCCTAGGACTGTATTCCCTCATTGCATTGGTATGTGTTTATATTTTTTTTCTGAAAATGTGCGGAAGTGCTGATGATCAGAGAGAACATTCCTCTGCCGATCCCTACTTAGAAGGGGAGTGGGGCATGTAAGAATGTCTTAGCGGCACATCCATCAGCCGCAGCATGCTTCACACACCAAGGGGGAGATTATCTGTGTTAGGTCGGGATCCGTGTCAATACCTGAGATGTACCAAGATGTGGGGTTAAATCACAATGAAGCCTCAACCTGCACTACATGACAGCTATACCAGATAGGATAACCCTTTAACTACAGCATTGTGCTTTAATTCAATACTTAATCACAGCGGAGGGGTAACCCAAAGGACTTCACACCTTGGTTATTTCGCATAACCATACAAGCTGTTTAAAATTTAAAACAGATAGACAATGGTTATGAAAGGGTATAGGTAGGATTAACCACAGCTTGCTGGTGGGGCGACATGAGATTCGCCCTCGTATGGCCCCACCAGTAAGCTGTGTTTAATTATATTTACCCTTTCATAACCATTCTCTATCTATTACTAACCTTTTGTCGACAAGATACATAATTTATACTGCTGTGGCGGGTATCTTGCCAAAATTGCATGCATTCATGCATCATGACGACCCGATGGGTTTTATACACTGTTGAACTATGGGCATAGTTCATCACTAGTGCTGCATTTATTCACCATGCCTTCAAATGAAATATCACATGGACCCAGGG